>OOFB01011091.1:11283-32247 GCA_900323305.1 Trachyrincus murrayi | reverse complement strand
CAGGATACCCCCCCCCCCCACCCACCCACCCCTACCTCCACACTGTTACTTTGCTCGTTCCCACCATTCCTTACATGTCCTATTCACATGTCTCTACTCACTTCCTTCATTCTTTTCGCTTCCTTTTCATATCTTTTCGATCCCCATGCCCACTCTCACATTCAGAACTTCTTTGTGTCTCCTTGTTACGTGTATGTTGCTGATGCCCACCCTCCCTTTCCACCATTTGGAAAGTGGAATGTCCAAGTTTGCTATATATACAGCTCCATGGAATGCTCCGTTTCACTGAAGAGTGCTAGTGGTGTGCCACACCCGCTTCAATAGCAAAGATGGCTTAAAGTTAGTGTTGTTGGCTTCATGTCATCTCTAAAAACGATATCATTACTTAATGATCAGAAGTACATCGCTTCATCCTGCTGCTGCTGCTGCGTTAAAATAAAGTTTTACTAAAAATGTTTCCGTATAAATATCAAAGCTAAAATATATGTATATATTGAGTGTATATGTATGTGTGAACTACCTCTTAAAGGTGCTATATGTAAAAACTTGACTGTACTAAATAATACAATGACCATGATAGGTCATCAGAGATTAAGGAGACATGCTTAGTCTAAATACTGGCATCTCCGACAACAACGCTACAGCCAGTATGTTCTCCTTTGAAATTTCCATGCCGGGCCGGAACGTCTGTTTTTGTTTTGGTCTGTGTGTTTACTATTCTCTGAGTACCCCGGGTTGCCAGATATGAAACAAATTGGCACACAAACACAGTGTGCTGCAGCCATGGAAGCAAGCAAGCAAACAAACTGGATCAACTGCAATTGTAATAGATTCTACCCGACCTAAAAAGCCTCTGTCTCTTTGCCCTTTTGTGAACCTGGCTGCAAACAAAAATTTGCCTAGTGGGACAATAAAGTCGAAATTGAAAGCAGCCAAGAGGCTACCTGTTGCTAAATCGTTTCGTTTAAACCTTTTTTTATATTGCAGTTGTTGATGTAGGGCTAGCTAGACCAGCTCTGAAATGTTGGCTCAGTATTTAGGGCCTGTATGAAAACAAAATCTATATCACAGACAGTATGATTAGCTCCAATACCTATATGCTTACAGGAAACCTGGCTCACTGTCATGTGTAGCATGTATTTCTTATAAGCATAATTAGAAAAAAAATGTACATGTAATATGAATAATTTCTATTGCTGGAATATTTAAATTATTTCATTGCCAGTTTTGTATTCCCAAAGATTTTTACTTTAGTGGCCTGTGAATGTGCTCCAGTAAACTAGAGGGTGTCTCTGTGCTCGCAGGGCTTTGTCCGAGATGTCCATGATGATTCCCTCAGCATTGCCTTCGAGAACAAGTAAGTATATATGTTCTTGTTCATTAAGTAAGGAATAAACCACGACAGGGTGTCCCGTTATTTGAAAATAATGTACGATGGGGGTTTTGATGCGGCCAAGGCGAAGCGGAGGTAAACCACCCCGGGCCACCCCAGAGTGGTTTATTCCACTTATACCACAGTTACCAACAGTGATTAGATATTGGTTACTTTCATCTATAACACTATTGGGTTTTTATGGACTTAATCAGCTGAAATTAAAATATCCTTCTGCGACAAGCAATATGTGTGCAATGACAAGCAATTAACTATGTTATAGATGCACGTGAACAAACAAGTTTATGTTTTGCTCTATAATCAGACTAGAAGCGTTATACTGGACAAACTCCTTTTGAACCTGTTCCATACCTCTTCATTGTCAGCCTCAGGGTCCATGAGCTGTGTTGGCCCTATTTCTGGCTCTGAAATAAACCAAGCCAATAGAAAAGGGCCACTACTGCTCTGATTGTTGATACTGATGAAGACACAGTAATACTCAGTAATACTGATTAAGACACCCAGGTTTTGATCTTGCCAAGGAATGTGAAATGGTGACAAAATCATTTGTGGTTGTCAATTTTCAGCTGGCAGCCGGAACGCCAAGTGCCCTTTGATGACATCAGGATGCCCCCTCTCAGTGGAACTCCCAAGGAGATCGGAGAGGGGGAGGAGGTGGAGGTGAGGCAGGGACACGTTCATGCACAATTACAATAGAAGAAGAGACCCTACAACAGCTTAGGTTCAGGATGTCTTGCCACGTGTTGCCTGCCCCGGCAAATCCAGAAAGAATCGACTCAAAATAGGACACACACACACAGACACACACACGTTCATCTGCCCTACTCATTCTTTTTCTCTCTTTTTCTGTGTCCTGCCAGATCTTCTCCAGAGCCAATGAGCAGGAGCCCTGCGGTTGGTGGCTGGCTAAAGTCCGCATGATGAAGGGGGATGTAAGGATCTTGGCCTTAAAAAATAAACAACACTTAATTATACAGAGCATTTATTTTTAATATGCGTCCCATATAGGAACAAAAACAAATATGTGTGGTTGACCATTTTGTTTACAGCCTCTGGAACAGAATTTTAAACAGTCTGTGAAGATGCCTGTTGGTTTACTTGTATTTGTCCTAAAAGAAACAGTGTTTAGACATTGTTTCACTGACTGCGCACTTGCCTGGTTCACTCAGTTTGATGTTTGGTGACATATACTGTAAACTTGGACTGGGCTGGCGTTCACATTCAGCGGTCATTTCCTGGCTATATGTCATGCCTCTCTGAGAGCAAAGGGCAATCCCACAGCGACATTTTTATGTGACTTTTGTTTTAGCTGTCGTTTGTTTTTGTCGATTCGGTATTCTCCCTATGTCAAAAAAAGTATCAGGAATTGTAGACCGGTTCTGTCATTCCTTTTTTGAAAATTAAACCAGACACTTGATCAGTTCAGTTCATTCCAACAAAATGTGTGTTATTTACACCTGGGGACCCCTGTTTGTGTGTTTGTTCGCCAGTTCTATGTGATTGAGTATGCAGCCTGCGACGCCACCTACAACGAGATCGTGACCTTCGAGCGCCTGCGTCCCATCAACACCAACAAGGCCATCACCAAAAACTCCTTCTACAAATGCACTGTGCCGGTCCCTCAGGATCTGCAAGACGCGTATGTACCAATAGCCAACCATATACCGCTGGAATCATACTGCATACGTAATATACACACAAGTACCAAAGATACATCTGTAGCAAACATGAACCTACACTGCCTACCATGGCTCAAAATAACTGCAATTAATGAGTACTGGGAGAAAGAAAAAGTTGTCACCTAACAAAGTCTGCTGTGGATAATGGACAGTGTGGATAATGTGTATGGAGGCATACGTGTCACATCGTGTGGCCTATGCATGTATGTATCAAGCTCTCAGTGTATTGGGTCAGTGTTCTGTACCAGTTTGTCTCTCATTTCTAGGTGCCAGAATGAGCAGGCCCATAAGGACTTTAAGAAAGCTGTTGGGGCCTATTGTATCTTCTACTGCCCCGAGACCAGCCAACTAGTTGTTATGGTAACTTCCCGCTTCTTTAGAGTATTTCTGATTCAAGACGGCAATCATCATTGATGCATTTCTGTCGTTTAGATGACATTCAACCCGATGTTCATTTGTGTTATTTATTGTGTACAGTCCAACAATGAGTCTACGGTGAAGCGCGTCTCCCTGCTGAGTGACATGCACCTGCGCAGCATCAGGACCAAGCTGCTGTTGATGTCACGTAACCAGGAAGCCACAAAGCACCTAGAGGTCAGTAAGTAACCATTACAATATGGTCACCGCTTGGCCGCAGCGCTACCCAAAGTCAGCGGCCACAAGCCAACCACGGCAATAATGGATGATGCCATTACCTATTTTAGGTGGGGATATTTCAAGTTTAAGTGTCACGGTTGTGTGTGTTCCCCAGAGCTCCAAGCAGCTGGCATCTTCCTTCCAGGAAGAGTTTATGGTGCGGCCGGATTTGATGGGGCTGGCCATCGGTAGCCATGGTAGCAACATCCAGCAGGCACGTAAAATACCTGGTGTCACCGCCATCGAGCTGGACGAGGAGACCGGAACGTTCAGGATATACGGAGAGGTTGGTACTTGGACTGTCGGGATGTCGTGTCATCATGTACAGTATATTGCCTATAAAAAGGATAACTGTAAGGATAATACACACACACACACACACACACACACACACACACACACACACACACACACACTGTAATACTTGTTAATTACCTGATAACTTACCTAGTGCTGAGTGGACGGCAGATCAGCTTACATTCCAGGGTTAACATGCTCACATTTACGGACAACAAGATGCGGGATCTGACAGACTAGGTGGTCTGCTCACGTATCGGCTCTTTGAGAAAGGAACCAAGGAGCCTTACTCTCTTGTGTCTTTCAGACAGCAGAGGCGGTGAAGAAGGCCAGGAACATCTTGGAGTTTCTGGAGGATTCTGTCCAGGTGCCCAGGAGCCTAGTCGGTAGGTTGACACGCCTGAGACATGCCTGAAACTCTCACAGAGTTTGACTTGGCCAGAACCTGAGCCTTATTTCCACCGTCACCAGTTCTCACAATCACTTATAATTTGTTTCAGTGGTCAATAATTAATCACAGTATCAACAGTGAATTTTGATAGCCCCATCCCAAGCCAACTGTGAGAAATGTACACCATGTGTGTTGTGGTTCGTCCAGCTCTAGCCAAGTCTTGAACATAAATCTGTCTGTCTGTCTGTAGGGAAGGTGATTGGCAAAAATGGTAAGGTGATCCAGGAGATTGTGGACAAGTCTGGCGTGGTGCGGGTCAGGATAGAGGGAGACAATGACAACAAGCAGCCACGACAGGAAGTAAGCATCAACCACTTGGCTACTGCCTGCTGCTGTTGGTACATCTGCTACGTTCTCACTGCCATAATGATAATAAAGGGCCAGTTACAGTTTGCCATTCTTCTATACAGAATTACTATTCAGTGACAACCACAGAATTAGACTCTGTTTGTGGTGGTAGCTGACGGAATACTCGGTCCAAAAGGTGTTTTTTTTAATGTAGTTTCCACTAATTTACACGTATCGGTTTTAATCAGTATTTTATACAGTGTGCGTTACACCCACACCAGAGTTTTTGACCTGCTTCTTCCTGTTGTAGAGCTAGCAGGATATACTTCTAAGCAGCGTGTGACAGTTTCCCCCTGCCACATGCCATCTACCATGGCTTTCCAGGGCTTCTCCAACAGCAGGACACAGGCAGATGATTAAACCGGTTTATTGTACAGTTTGAGGTAGTTTGAACAGGCAGAGCAGATGGTACATGCTAGCGCTCCTCTCGAGTGTTTAACCTGTGGGCCTGATTGGCCAATGCCCCCACAGGTATGCAGCCTCACCCAGCCCCAGAGTCAACACAAACTCCACACAGCGATTTTAATGTTATTTCCATTGGGGACATTTTGAAACGTGACGTGTTTAGTTGAATTGCGTTTTAGTTAGGGGCAGGGTACTTTGTAATTCGCAGATTGTGTAGAAATATTGACCAAACGATAGCTCTATAGAGAGTTCTGCTGCCCGACGGCTTCGCTTGGAAGCCCCGTCTCCTTGGGCAGGTATACACAGCTAGACACACAAGACTCATACCTGTGAGCGTGTCTTTAGTTCACCGCGTCACATCACATCACTAATTCAGAGTGTGAATATCTGTTGTATATCCAATATCTTTCTAATCCTAAAACCTATTACCGATATGGGAATTTGAATCTTGGTGCCATGCTAATTTGCTCTGTTTATTCTGCTTGTGTTGCCGACACAGGGAATGGTCCCTTTTACCTTTGTGGGCACTAAGGAGAACATCGGCAACGTTCAGGTCTTGCTGGAGTACCACATCTCCTACCTCAACGTAAGAAAGTCCTCTCAGGAAGCTAGTAGTTCTGCTTCACGTGTTGTGATGAGAATCCATCGCTGTCACTAGTTACCACGGGCTCAGCAGCCTGAGCAAATCTGTTGCAGTCTGCTAATCATATGCACTTCTGGCATTTAGCTGACATTTACCTCCACGCTGCTTCGTTCATGTCTGTTGCACATCTCTTCTGAGATAATGATTGCATGGGAAGGGGAAGCAAAGTTAACCCGGTGCTTTGCCTTTTTTTTTTAACTATGTGTAATTAAACCGTCATATATGTTTACACAGGAAGACAGCCTATTGCTTTGCCACTCTGAATATGCAACACAAAATACGGCGTAAATGCTTTAGCTGTGTGTGTGTGTGTGTGTGTGTGTGTGTGCATGCTTGTGTCAGATGATACAAATAGCCAAATCCTTGGTGAATGTCACTTGTTTACAAATGTCAATAGTACAAGGTACAAGGCTTTCACTGGACGTGCTCCACATCGTCCTCCTTCCCCTGCAGGAGGTGGAGCAGCTGCGTCTAGAGCGGCTGCACATCGATGAGCAGCTGAGGCAGGTGACCCAGGGCCACCGGGCCTCCGACCGGGACAGAGGGGAGCGCGGGGAGAGGGCCGGCGAGCGGGGAGGCTACCAACAGGATGGCAACACTACCGGCCCCTCCTCCTCCTCCCTGCACAACAGCCGCTCCTACACCGGGCGCGGCCGCGGCCGCAGGGGCCACAACAGCAACTCTGGATATGGTAGGGGCACAACGTCAAGTGGCAACCAGCATGGCACCGAGCAGCCCTTTCATGTTGAAACGAGAAGCAGGCGTTGACTAATTATCGTCCTCTATTTATCTTACCCGCTTTGTGTGGTGCACTTCCAGGCACCAACTCGGAGCAGTCCAATGCCTCCGAGACAGATTCAGAGCGCAAAGACGAGCTGAGCGACTGGTCTCTGGCCGGGGAGGACCAGGACAGGTGTGGCTTTCTCTGTTTTTCTATCTCCGGCCGTGTTACCTTCACAAAACTGCTATTGAGTCCATGTTTTAAGGGTGTTTTAATCCTTTTGCTCCTACTGTTACCAGGGAGAGGGAGAGGGGGCCGCGGCCACAGAGGGACAGCCGCAGGAGGCCAGGGGCAGGCCGAGGAGGCAGGGGGGGACCTGGAGGCAGAGGAAGAGGAGGGAGAGGCGGATACGGGAACAATTCCGGTAAAGCGCTTACCTAAATGCGTATACACACGTAATTAGACTCTGTCCCTCTAATGGGAGTACACATGGAGGACATTAGTGAAACCGTCGGTTATGTTTTGTGACTGTGACTTCCAGCGGGGCGAGACTACGACGGTAACGTTGGTTACGGTGCCCTGGAGGCCAACACCGAGACGGACCAGACGGCCGACACGGACGCCAGCGAGTCCAACGTGCCCGCCAACCGACGCCGACGCTCCCGGCGACGCAGGACAGACGAGGACACCACGCTGATGGACGGCATGAGTGAATCGGACAACGCCTCGATGAGCGAGAACGGAATAGGTAGGGGATAGTGGCACGTTGTAAACGCTTGTTTTATTTTAATTTTTATGTTTTTTGGAAACCCGCACACAATGACACCCAAGACCATGAACCGAAAACATCAGTAAAACAAGAAAAACGTAACTTTTCATTGTAACTGTGCGGAACCTTGCATACATAATGTAAAAAAACAACACAGAAGCTATATATATATATATATATATATATATATAGCCAATATAAATCATCGGTATGATGATGAATCGACAGTCCAAAAAGTCCCCAAAACTATGAGTGTTTTAAGAAGCCAGGCATACTGAACTACGTCTCCTGTGGTTAGTAGTGCTGTCCAGTACAGTTTTTTTTTTAATTCTATTATAAGCGAGAGTAAAAGAAGAAGGGAGCACTGAGGGAAAAAAAACCACACGCCACAGATTCTTTAAGTCTTCCGGCTCCTCCCCCCCCCCCCCCCCCCCCCCTCCCCTCTCTGACCACCCCCGCCGCCCGCCCTAGATGACCCAGAGACTAAACCTCAGCGTCGTAACCGCAGCCGCCGGCGCCGCGACCGCCTGCCAGACGCGAGGCAGCCAGGTAACCACGGCAACTGTCAAATAATTTCCCCAACGACAGCTGATACACGTTTTAACGGCTTGGTGGTTTGGTGGTTTACCCTTAACCCCTTACGGTGAAACCCGAGTGGTCTGCTTGGATTGGGGTGCTGCACGCGCTGCTCTGTGTTGTCAGATTGCAGGTCGATCGATGCTCCTCATGAAGACATTAACATAGTCGATCAACTAACTATGCCTATGATTTTGTCTGTTACCGTAACAACTTTGTAACACTGTTACACCTGCAGATTAACATCAAAGTTTGTTACGGTGTCAAATAAGAATGCTTTAATAATTATACTGGTATCGGGTATGGGTTACCTGACTAAAATGTGGTATTTGTATGTGTTGGGAGAATAAGTAAATCTCCCTATTAAACAAAAAGCTACTGGTAGGTGCTAACAGTAAGTAGTAAGTTAGCTTGAATTTGTATCAACATGTAAACTATTTTTAGCTGCTATTAGTGTGGATGAATTACAAATGCGCTTGTTTTAGTTCCCAGTGATGTGGTATTGCGTAGTATTATTTGTGTTTCAACATGCTGTGGTTCTACTTCAACTACGATCAGCCAGGCTTGCCTCTAGCTACAGCTGGGCCTAGCAGAATCTCACACAGGCAGCCAATGTATCAATAAATCAAGAAATGATATGCAGAAATTCAAAGCCATACAGGAATCTGCTATGCTGCACAATTGCAATACAACTTCAGGACAGCGAGCTGGTGCCTGTACGATCCTGTAGTGATCCCTCAGAGTATTCATTGTTTTAAGTGGCTTCCTGTGTATGGAGGGTTAAATGTGAATATTAAATAAATACATAATTCAATAATTAAAAGAGGAAATATATAGATACATTAAATAAAAGGGAAAATATATGAATTAATTAATTAATTAATTAATTAAAATGAGAAATATAAGCTATTTAATAGTTTATTTCCATATTCCATAAAAAGTGGGTTAGTGGGTAGTAGGTTACATAGTAGTGTTATGGAGTCATCCTGGGAGGAATGGCTTGTGCAAGAGAGTGAAATCCTGAACAGCAATATAGCCCCGCCCCTGAATGGGAAAAAAAAAAAAAAGTCTACCAGAAGTCAGTGAGAAGGCATTTTTTAAAATTTTGCTAGTGGCTGGTGACTAGCTCAAACAGTGTTTGGTTTTCCTTTTAACATTAAGTGAATATATTTCACCAAAATCCTGATCAAGTTTATTGTTATTAATTCTCAGTGATTTGATCATGCATTTATATTGCCAAAGTGCAACTTGGCCTAATTTTCTCAACAGGCATCTTTTGTTCATTAGAGAATAAGAGGATTTGCCCCAAGTTTGCGCTTTTTTTATACATTTCAGTCTGTCCACACTGCAGTCCTGTACTTTTGGCATGACTAACAATAGAGGGTCTACAACGTTTTAAAGCTTGCTACATGCTAACCATCAATCATCTCACACCAGCTGCTCTTTTGTTCTATGATCATGGGTATTCAGCAGGAACCCCATGTTCTCTGTTGGTAAATACGACCGACCTCTCCTCTCTCTGTCCCCAAGCAGTTACAGTGGCTGACTACATATCCAGGGCTGACTCTGAGAGTCGACAGAACGCAACTGTCATGGACACCAAGAAGAACACGAAGGAAGTGGTCAGTACACAACTGGATCCAGTTTGTAGTTCACTGTCAAATGGTTCAACTGTTGTGCCGTCATAAATCCCCCTGTAATGGCTGAATAAGCCACAGTACAGAATAGTTGACTTGATTGATATAAATGATAAGTGGGTGTCGTTTTATAAATCCAAATAACAAGACTGACATAATGAGTTAAACTCCTGTGTTTGACCTGTCACTCAGGGTCATGTGGATGCCATTGCTGAGAACAGCCCACCCACTGCCCCAAAAACCACCAACAGCACTCCCAGCAACGCTGGTGACGGGGACAAGGACACCACCGACAAGGCCAGATCTCCAAAGTCTTCCACAGAGAGGCCCGCCAAAGTCTCCTACCAGGGTGACACAAACACACAGGCAGCTGTCAATGGAGTCTCCTAATTTGACTAAGTAACCAATGGGATTTAGGGTTCATTCTGTTAGAATTCTCAATTACTCAAACGGCCTCAAAGGTGGAGTGGAATACACCACATCCATCTTTGCTTTTTCACGTTTGTTTGAAATATTCGAACCCCCAGTAGAGAGGCCCCTGACGGGCCTCTCTGTTCATTTTATCACTGTTTTTACTATAGGTCTTCATGTACGAGCTTGCCAAAGATAGTCAAACATACAAACTCACAGATATCTCTATGTACTGCACTTTTCATTCTCCCTCCCTCACTCTCTCTCTCTCTCTCTCTCTCTCTCTCTCTCTCTCTCTCTCTCTCTCTCTGTGGAGCTTTCTGGGCGAGGCGAGACTGAAGACAAGAATCACAGAAAACACAAAAATACAAAAACATAATCTAAATAATTCTGACATGGATTTCAGTCAATCCCATGCTGTGGTCAACAAGGCTGTACTCTCCACTGTTTCCACGTCCAATTCAACTTGTAAATGATCCATTCGGCCCGAAAGCGCCCACAGCATGTTTGGGTTTACTGGAAAGTTTAAACCTGGTCAGAGTATGTCAAACATACATGTGATCAGCTGTCGTGCCTTGAGTGTAGATTCAACATATCGTTGCCTGGCTACATATAAAAGTACCCTCTGAGATCCTTCTTCTGCATTAGCCTCGGTCTGGCCTGCCGCCGTTAAAATGGCTGAAATGTCCCTATGGCTCTGCAAGCAGGCCGAGGCAAACACAGAGAGGATTTCAGTGGCCTATCTCTTTAAAATCAGGTGTCAGCTCTTCTATTTTGTGGGCGACAGTGAGTCTAGTTATATCTCTTATATCCATCTGTTGAGTTGAGGAGTGTGATGTTAGCTGCCTTCTGTTTACTTTATTTCAATATGCAATATGCAACCGCTTTTCCGCCATAGGAGGAAATGTTATGTACTATGTGTCTGGAAAAAGAAAACGAGTAGAAGTTCTTTCTTTGCACTGAATCGTTACTACTTTTTGTTTGTTGAAATAACCGTAGTGTAAGTGCGTCAAACTGGCATGTTAATGGTTTTTTTTAAACACTGATCAGAGATGTAGCTGCCAGGGCTGGGTTTCCTTATGACATCTTGACGCTGAGCTGCAGGTGACTTTGTTCTCGTTGAACAAAGGGAAGGCGATGTGGATGCTAAGGGCTATAGACCCTCATCTAACCTTCAGAAGTCTCTTAACTTGTGCAATGCAAATACTTTTTTTTTTTTTAAGTAACAGGGTTTTTACCACATGTTCTCTGCCCCTTACCTTAAAGATGAATTATACTTTTTGTTGTCGTTCTGTCTGGGGGCAGTGGGTATGTACAACCCTAGTGTTTTAAGATGCTTCTGGGAAACCACACCCAGATCAGGATGATGTCATTTTCATGGTTCTTCCACAGACTAGAGATGGTCATGACTGTTTCACTAAAGAAGATTTATTTATTTAAAGGAAAAAAACAAAAAAAACATGCAGTATTTAAATTAATAAGAGACTGTCTTCTTCTTGACACTAAAACTGGCATTAATAAGCTTGTTTATTTTAAGATGGATGACAATTTGGACTACTGAGTGTTGTGTGATTCCCCAAGTGTTTTCTTTGTTGTGGGCGACTACAGTACTTTCTTTTGTTCTTGTTTTTTAAGAATCATTCTGGTTGGTTGATGTGCAATATGTTTTGTATGCAGGTAGTTCTTAAATAAACATGATCTTCCCTCTAGATCTAAAATCCAGTCTTGATTTCCTTAATGACATACATTAAAAGTACATATGCATTTGCTTTAAACGTTTATTCATTCTTGTAAACACATCATGATTAATGTCCTATGTTCATTTAATGTTGAATGGTAGGCACCATTAGCCAATTTGCAAATGCTTATTAGTCTGGAACCTCTCAGTTAATTTTAGATTTCCATGGGGTGTCATCAATGCCTCTGGACAATTTGATAGACCTACAACCAATCAGAGCAATGAAACGTGACATATCGCGTATGTTAATTAAACTATCACCTGTTGGAAGTACGGCAAACACATCTTTCTAATCCACAAAAGCTTTTAAGTGCAGTTGTTTGTTCTTTTAGAGAAAATATACCGCCCAGTTCTTTAGTACTGTCGTGATAGCGGATTCAACAGACTGTTCCACATCAGCGGCAGCCATCTTGGTTATTTACGACAATGCCTCAACGGTGCTCCTCTGTACAGTCATCGTGTCAAACCCGCCCCGTATTAGATAAACAGTAGTGATAGGCCCGACTCGGGCCAGGTCGGCTGGAAATCTGTCTGAACAGGAGGGGGGCCAGACCCATCAGCCAGAGCAAATAAAACGAGCTCGCAGATTTGTCTGGTTCCCAGGCTAAGGAACCATCATCCTTTGAAAAAAACAATATCATTGGTAGGAAAATGTTTAATGCATCTCATTATTTTTACAGGGCAATGTTAAGTCCAGCGGACCCCCAAATACCATTTGTAAATAGATTTCAGTGTCATAGGGCTTTGATCCAAGTTAGACCATCTGATGAAAATATGCAAATCAACATGTATACAGAGCATTTGAGGAATCAGTACTCCACTTGCTGAACGTATGAGCTAACATAGTGACATACCCTCATTTCAACTGGAAACCCACCCTGACTACCTACAACAAGGAATCATAAAATCGCAAATCACACAAATATAGCTAATAAGACAAATGTTTATACAACATATGATATACTCTGAATGGGGTTTCCTGGTTACCTGTGAATATACTAGCCATCTAGAACAATAGGCAGTAAGAATTGTCAATGTGACAAAACAAAACCCAGACACTTATTTCTTTTGCCCATCCATCAGATCCTTTGCTTCATTTACCTTGGCGGCAAGGTATGGAGATCCACCTGAAGGAGCAAAGACAGAGCTCAAGTTAAGAACAGAGATACAGACCCACACTAACATGGGCTTTTGTGAATGTATTTTTCCCAGGGAATGCACTACAGGAGGGCCATCATTAGAGCCCTACAGCTACAACACCTATCCATGCAGTCAATAAATTCTAAGGTTGTGCAACTGCTCTATTGCTCCTCCCACTGTCAACACATATTGCCAGTAAAAACAGTGAAAAGAGTTGCATTTAGGATTGATGAAGTGAATGCAGCCTTATTAATTGAAACAACCAAACACATGTCTGCAATAGGAGTTACATGCCAGGAATGACATCATCTGCAGCCATGTGCACACTTCACACAGCTAAATCAGCATACATAGTGAGTGTAGGTAGTCAGAATGCATCACCTATACTGCATAACAGACAAACGTGGTAGCACAGACAGATGATCTGTCTGGCACAGACATCATAGGATTGGATGGATTTATAGGAGAGGTCTGATGAAAAATTACCTCTGTCTGGGTGGTTTAGAATCATAATTTTTCTGTGGGCTTCTCTGATCTTATTCTTATTTGCTGTGGGGCTGCAATATAAAGCAAAAAAACAGAACATTAGGTTCACTATTATCCGCCATATTGGATGGTGTGAAAATAATGTACATAACAAGTGGCCACATACCTGACGCCTAAAACCAGTGCCGCTTCTCTCTTTGTCATCTTTGGATCAAATCCACCTCGATAGTATCCACTTCCAAAAGCCTGCAATACAAACACACCTTGATTTGTAACTAGGCTGGAAAAAACTACCAAATTAAATTCCTACTTTTGCTTTTTGACCATTTTGGAGGAATGTTCATGTCATGTCATCTCCCACTCATTGTACAGTAATCATCAAATCTATCAATCCTACCTATACCCACCCCACATCAACAATCACGTCAGTCTACTATTGGCTGGAACATCGGCGACATAATATAGTTATCTACATCAATATGCATGTATAGTGGTGACACACCACACCTCATTTGCAACAACAATCGAGATAAGCTACAGGAGGCGTCACAGCTTTTAAGCCTGCAAATTAAATGGTTTCTTACCGATTTGGGGATGCTCTGTAGGGCTTGTTTCATCTGAGGCTCCATGTGTTTTGCTGCCTGCAACACATATCGTCCTGAAAAAAGATAAAGCAAAGAAAACAAAAGGGATAACGTATCAGTTTTAAACTAACGACTTATATCTCGTATCTGATTACCACAGTTACTCCATTGGACAACCATGTTTCATGTTATGTGAAACAAAGTCAGAACACATACACGAGTGTGCTATAGTGTACACATTCAGCACGTGTCTTCCCATCAACATACCCGTGGGGATATATACACGTGTGTAACTCGTCGGTGGTCATGATCAAACTAGTACGCGTGTCTCCCCCTTCTCTCTCGACATTACATGTGTATTACATGTACATGTTTACCTGCAAATCCTGCAGCTGCTAGCGCCAGTCCCGCAGCCACCACGGAGCTTGCCTGAGGATGAGAGAATAATCGATGTATCGATGACCAATCAAACGCTAAAGTTATTATAAAGGGCATTTGTATTGCTAGCAGTTAGCATGGTAGCATAGAAGTCAGTGATCCGTTGACAAAGTCATCTGTCAGCTAACGTTAGCTAGCTTAGTCAGCCTTACTCAACGAAATGCAGCCGCGTTGCATTTTTACACAAGCACGCCGACACGATCCGCCACACAACAATGTCAACTCACCATGTTCGTATGTTATGTTGAGTCGACGCTATAGTCGATTAACATAACGTCCGACCGCCTGTGGTTGTACTGTTATTGTCACAACTGACCTTTCATCGCTGATACACTCGTGTGTCAAAACGCGTCTGCCGTAAATCGGAACGAATTGTCGTAAGTGCACCGAAACGCACTCACGTGATCAAACAGTGTGTTTGATCCTCTGCGACACACAGGTACAGTCAGGAGAACGTGAAACACACATGGCATAACTACATACAGTGTATGTAATATATTGCATTATGTATTAGACTGCCTACAGCCTCTTCTTTGACATTAAGTTCACAAAGGAGTTCACATACTTTTGTTCAGTAGTCAGCTTTATGTTTGCTCAAGATATTCAAGATTAGGGTAGGCTAATGCTAATGTAGGGTATTTACATATCATTGAGTAACTGAAGGCTACTGCTTTATGAAGCAGATGATCCATTTCACGATAATATCACTCTTTATACTGAGTTTACCCAAAGCATTGTTACTGTACATTGTACGACATGTGGAAAAAGAACACAGTTGGTCCTTGATTTGGATTGGGACCCTTTTACCAATCTTGACTCCCAAGTTCCCCATGAAGCGGTCTCGTAGGAGAGTACAACATAAGCTGAATTAGCTACAGAACCTTCCCATTAAACAGGGTTAGCGTTGTTGGGCATTTCTATAATGTAATTGACTTTCTAATAATAACATGTTCAAGCATAGAGTCATGTAATACAAGTTAGTTAGTCGTTAGTTAATCTCATTGGCTTTAACGGAAATGGCATGCACTGCAGTTTTCACAAATAAAAACATGCTGATGATTGACAGCGTAAGATGTGCTGTGCAAGTTCGTGCTGCTCCAGAATATGTCAAATGACCCTGAAACAAGAGAACCCTGAAACATCTGAAGACCCACCTCTAACAAGAACATCGCCTTGACTGACAGTGATGATCTCCTATTATGCACTTGACTACATCTACCATACCGTCCTTGCTTTCTGATTCCTATAGCTTCTTGTTGTTTTAGAAACTTGCTCATGCAGCAGTTAGAATGTACTCACATTTTGATTGTAGGCATATGCTTGGATTGTTCTCATACTCACTTGCTAGTGTGTGCTAAATGACTGACTATAATTGTAATGTCAATGTAAGAAGAACAGTAACACGCAGCGAATGTCCACTGGCTGAACAGACATTGGTAAACTACAAAGGAGTCAAACGTTACACAAGCTTTGGATCTGGAGTGACGCCAGTTTTCTGTTACCACAGGATGCTCTCCATATACTACCGGATGCTGACCCCCTTGGCTAGGATTGACGGCTATAATGTAAGTCCTAAGTTGCTGTGAACATCTGCAAGCTTGTGTGTGTGTGTGTGTGTGTGTGTGTGTATCTGCAAGGAGCAATTTGAAACACAACGCGCCCTGCTGTGTGTTCTTCTGCTGTTGGAACAGAGACATGTGGAAGTGAGCGCATAGGGACGGCAAAGGGCCTAATTATTGCCCCTATCATTTGCATAATTACAATGTTTTTCTGAGTCACGGGCAGTATAGACATTGTAAATTGTAGTGGACCTGTTGGTTGTCTTTCTTTAGCGAGAATCAGGTTTAAATGGAGAGAGCCCTACTTCGCTGTTGCTAGCCAGCCAGCCAGCCAGCCAGCCAAGCGCAGGCAAGAGGTTCCAATCAGGCAGCCTCACAGACTGCTCATTCAATAGGATTTAAAAAGCCAACTGTGTGGTGAAATGAGAGTTTTGCCCCCCAAATCATATGGAATTACAGCGCTGGTTGTGTGTGTAAAGGGGACCAGTGGCAGGAACAAAAGCCCACAGGAAGCAGCTATTTCTGTGTGTTTTATTAACCCAACCAAGCAATTTAATTCTTTTGTTCGGGGGAGTTCTACTTCATTGATTAACAAAAGCTTGGATATAATTTTTTCAGCCCCTTTTGAAAAGCCTGAAATGTCAAGCCTTTTAAAGGAGATTATTCTGCCTGTGCGCGATGAATAGAGCCCAGAGTAACCTTTTGTCTACAATTAAATATTCCAGCATAAATATAAAAGAAAATCAGAGATGGGGAAGATTGAGTCAGGAGAGATTGGAGAGGTAGATCCTCAGATAGTGGCAACAGCCCTGCTCTAATTAGATATGCCAGGCGGGCTCCGAGCAGTCACTCTCTGCAACACACTGAGAGAGGAGGCAGCCTGAGAGAGGGAAAGAGAGAGAGAGAGAGGGAGAAGGGAAATCTATCTGCACATCTGTCTGTCCGGCGCCTTCCTCTGGGCATGCACAAAGGTATTTCACGAGACTTTTCTGTTTTGTTTTGTTGTCCGTTTCTATTTGTTTTCCTGCCTTCTTTTTTGTGTGTGATTATTGTCTTTTAAGAAGAGATGCCTGAATGGCAGTGCCTTATGGGAATAAGCATGAATACAGAGTGGAGAGTGGATTGAAAAAGTTGCGAGTGTTTGTGATTGTGAGACGTGATTAGCAGTGACAATGAAACACTTCAGGGGCTCTGAGGTTTTGTATTCAAACTCAGGATGCAGATGACTGGGCTTTCCTGGAGGATCAGGGAATGGGTGAATATTTACTTGTGGAATGTTTGTTGTTTAGTAGGAGAAATTACAGGCTGGCGTTGACAGTGTGTGACTGCTTGAGCTTGATGCTGAAATATACTTATGTTGTCAAACATTATAAACATTGACTTTTTTAGAAGTTGTTGTGCTGAGGTTGTAGTACTTGTAGTTCTGGAGTAATGGTGTAAATGACACATGTTCACACAGATTATGAAAGGTGATGATGTTGAACAGATTGGATTTAAATACATTGGCCACAGCTGGTAATTGTTGTCATTAAGGTTGCGGTGGAGATCGCTATGACCTCTTGACCGACTCTGTGGATATTTGAAGCAGTCACTTGCGGGAGAGAGATTTCCTCCAATAGGAGCAGGGCTGATGGATTAGGGACATCATAATATCAGTTATGGCTTTTGCCACCTGCTAGATTTTTGTCCATGCATTCAGTCATTTCCTCTCTGACAGCCAAGATGACACTTTCTGTATATTATGGATCAGTTCATAGCTTTAAAGTAATATTACATAATTATATTATTTGACTCAGAAATGGCTTGCACCTATTAAAGTTATTTACTTTATGTAAGTTCAGTCTTTGACAAGCATCAATCACAATATTTAACAAGAACATTAAATGGAAGATGTGCTTGTGTAATCCTTCAAGAGAGAGATTTTGGGATAGGCCTATTCCTCAAGCTTAACACTATTGTGCCCCATAGGCAACTAGTGTACAATGATCAATCAATGGCCAATATTGATGTTTCCAATTCGTTTTTCCCCAAAGGATTTGGGGACCCTGCATGATAATTAATGTTCCCTGAATCTTTCTATTGAATGCAATTCATCATGCAATAGTGGCACAATTGCAGTTGTTCAATCACAGAACAGAAGTGAATAGGATAATTTAGATACTGTGTTTTGCAGTGTAGGCTAGTGCTTATTGGCTCAGTTGTTTGTCTGGCAATGGGCCGATGCCAAGTGCTGATTGCTGCACCTGGATGTAAAATGTGACTTGTATTTGACTGTCAAATATTCTTGACTGCTAGGCCGCCACCGCCACTACTAGAGTTCCAGAATCTGTCGTTTTCTTGTTTTGCTCATTTATCTAACTACACAGTTTCATTAGTGTGCACATTAACCAGTTTCTTAACCTTGGCAGGGACAGTCAATCTGGAGATAGAATGAAGTGCTTTCATTTACCTAGGAATAACATACATACATGTACTGCTTCCAACCGAGGGAAAAGTTGTTTTAATTAACTGGTTTGTTTGGCAAAAACACTTGCAGCAATATAGAAGGATACGTTAAGTCAAGTTAGTCGAACCTCACTGTAAAGTGAGTTTGTAGCTTTTGGCATATATGTAATGCTTTGGTTCACTGATACAATTCATTCCTCAGGTATTGGTATTTAAAAGCATTTTGATGTTAACCTCAGTAAGCATTATATTGACATATGAAACGCCAAGAGTAAAAAGGCTGTATTCCTCACAGTTGATCTTATTCTTGACCTAGCCAGATGCACTTTTTGGTAACACGCTATTACTAACATTATTGAAGAGGTTCATATTATATATCAAGAGAAGCAAAACTCACTTTGCATTATCTAACCACTTGATCTATGCCTGCAGCGAGAGAGCTCAGTGTTAAAGCTAGGGATTTGTGAATACCATTATGCTTCGGGACCATGCAGATATTGTTCATTCAGGTAGTGCTATTGGGATGTTAACAAGGATCATCAATATTGGGAACAGGTGGAAGAGATCAAGCATGTTCCTAATGTGTGATATGTCATATATTAGGAGAAGGACACTATTTGGATGTGTCCCCCTATTTTCTCCATTTCATTTTTTTATTGGAGAGTTTTGTGCAGCTGGGCATTACCTGAATCTAAATCACTTATAATGTTACTATGTATAAATGACTCAACATAGTCCATAGAGCTCTCAACTCATTAACTACTCATCACTAACATTTCCTCTTCAGTCATATTAGGCCCCGGCTCATATCCTTAATGTGCTTATAATGCAGTATGGATGGAAAGCAGGGATATTGTTACTTGATCTATACTTTACTTCCATGACTGTACTTTGGATGTTGTCTGATACAGGAATCCCCCCCCACACACACACACACACGACTCAATAATGCGAATCAATTATGTCAGAGAGTTGCTTTGATTTCCGTGTCTCACTGTTCTCACTGTTCTGCAAAAAGAAAGTTGGACAGTCAGACAGACAGGAAAGTAGCGGCCATGAGAAACGTGTAAAGCTTCAGAGTGGGATTGACAGAATGACTACCTACCTCTTGACGGAGCACTTGTATAAATCTGGCATAATGCTGATTTTTTAGTTTTCCCTAAGAAGCTTGCTAGCTTGGCTGAAGGGGAAACAAGAATTATTCAATCAAGCAGCTCTCCTTCCATATCCAGATTTTACTGCAGCCCCATAAAGCTGGCTGCATAATCCTTTTATCAATCCTACCGATGGAATACTCTTACTAGGAAGCAATCCAGTGAGAAAATATTATTATTAAGGTCATTTCTATCTCTAGTTTATGTCCTCCTTTTAGGAAAAAAAAATGCCCCGCTTTTCCGTTTTTATCTGGAGACAATAATTACTTCTGGTTTGGGGGGAGGGAATCCTGACTACCGATACAAATGTCTTCTGACCACATGCAGAGATCTCAGTCCTCATCAGTAATAACAGAATCAAATTGTCCACTTCCCCCCCCCTCTTTTTCTGCTTTACAAGCAGATGGGACTGAAAGTGAAGGTGTACCTGCCAAGTGATGGTGGCTGGTCGTAGGTACACCTCCACGGTGGTTAGATATGGAGGAGCGAGGTACTCAGGGCTACTCCTGCTGCTGTCAGCATTTTACAGCTCCATATCTCCACAGCATGTCAGCTTTATGTGTGTGTGTGTGTGTGTGTGTGTGTGTGTGTGTGTGTGTGTGTGTGAGTGCATGCGCACACACGTGCACATGCGCGTGTGTGCTTTAGAGAAAGCAGGACTTAAGTATGAATGTGTATTTGGCGTTGTATTGAAGAAAAGTTTTCACAAATGAGTTTTATATCTATATTATCTCTTCCTGATAATTCCACCCCAGAATAGGTGATGGAGATTATTCATCATGCAATAAAGGCAACCTACCGACCTCAAGTATTATTCTTAAGAATATCAGGTGTACTGATGGAATTCCTTTGGCTGTCTTACAAACAGCATACTATTCTTCTTAATGGTTCTGCAAAAAAAAGGCATGTCTGTGTCATTACCACATTCTCTACTCTATTATCTTTTTCCTTCTGATGGTGTGCTTGTAGAAACACATTAAAACAGGTTGTAATAACCTTTAATGTATCAAGGACCTGCCAGATGCGTTTCGCCACTAAGTTTCCCATGTTGTACTAATACGAGGTCTTGTTTATGGGGTCTTGTCAGCCTTTGTCTTGGTTTTGCTAGTGTAAAACAAGTATGAAACCCATTAGACATATCAGTCCGTACACTTTTTTGAAGTTGAGAGTTTAAAGTTGGAAAAGTTGGCATTTAGGTCACTGATGTAAATGACTGGTTCACTAAATCCTCAACCATTCATGCGTGTGGCAACAATGAGACAAACGCCAGTGTACAGGTGACTCATGTTTAAATGATGACCCTGCTCTACCAGGGACTTGCATTTGTCATCACAGCACCATCATGAACTCCTCTCAGTCTCTCTTTCCACTTCCCTGTCCCTATAATTAATTTTTTTAAATTGAAGTTTCCTTTTATCATCATGTCCATAGAACGGCCCAGTAGCTGGTTTACG
>OOFB01011090.1:9944-20971 GCA_900323305.1 Trachyrincus murrayi | reverse complement strand
CTAGGAGTGACAGGGTTTATGAGGGAGGGCGAGGAGAGTGAAAGGTCACTCTTTAGTTCAATCACTGTCCACACTTAAGTTTCTCCCCTTTGACCCGTGTGGTGTGTGTTGTGTGTGTTGTGTGTGTTATGTGTGGTGTGTGTGTGTGTGTGTGTGTGTGTGTGTGTGTGCGTGTGTGTGTCTCGTGGTACCTTGTGGTTGTGGTAGGCGGTACGGCTGGTGTGCAGGTGTGCAGGTGGTCTGCTGCTGGACGCCTGCGGGGGGGGGCGGGGCGTGGACAGCAGGGGGGTGCCCATCTGACCGTATCCCTGCTGTGTCCTGTGATCAGGTCTGGACTGTGACATCGACATCCCGAAGAGCATCCAGCGCGTGCGGCAGCAGCGGTCCGGCATGGTGCAGACGGAGGCCCAGTACAAGTTCATCTACATGGCCGTGCAGCAGTACATCGACAACGCCCAGAAGAGGCTGGAAGAGGAGCAGGTACCTCAGACCGGGCCTGGAAAGAGCTGCCGGACCGTAAAGGATGCACATTAGTGACTTGCTGTTAGTAGTAGTGGCTAGTGGCTTCCCCGTGTTGGTTTACATCCTCAGCAGTATTTACAATAGTTTTAAAAATGGTGTGTTTCTCTCTGGGCGGTCTATTTAAAATGTGTAAATTGTAATGAAATGTAATCTTCCAGAAGAACAAGACCGAGGAGAGGGAGTACTCCAACATCCAGTACCCACAGATGACCAACTCCAGGTCCAAGATCAACGTGACCGCCTCGTGCTCCTCCTCCGTGTAAGCACACGCTAGGCTAGCACACTGGTAGCATACATGCTAGGCTAGCACACCGATAGCACACAAGCTAGGCTAGCACACAAGCTTAAGCTAGCACGCTGTTAGCATACAAGCTAGGTTAGTGCAGGTTAGGCTAGCACACAAGCTAGGCTAGCACAAGCTATGCTAGCACAAGCTAGTCTAGCACATTGTTAGCACACAGGCTAGACTAGCATAGTTGGGCTAGTACATAGTAAGCTATAGCACACAACTTTATTATCATTATGCAGAGTACACCACACCAATTGGCTAGCAAATTGTTAGCACACACACACACACACACACACACACGTTAGCACACAAACTATGGCATCCATAACATGCTCTTTTGGTTCTAATTAATATTATATATATATATATAATATAACAACAGGATGACGAATGACGACTCGTCCAGCATCTACGAGAACATCTCCATCAAGGGCCCCAAGGCAGCCGTCGGCAGCAACACCAGGAGGTGCGTGTTCCTGTCTCATTCTTTACGTCCTACCTAGACGTATACAAGAGTCACGGGGCATTCAGAAAATACAGCAGAATAAAAATCGATCGATCAATGTACGAACGAAAATGAAATAATTGAAAGTAAGATGAACGCAGGTCAGGTTTCGGCTGGGTGGATCCGAGCAGGTGGCTGAATGTATCCGCTGGTCTTGTCTTCTGCTTCAGTTTCAGCTGAGCTGGCGCCTCCGCCCACAGCGGATGCCATGGATGATGGAGGAGGTGCGGGGTTGAGTGACGTTCTGGTGGACGCCCCCTCCACCACCTACACCACCACCAGCCCTCCACCCCCCGACTAAGGGAGGCCAATGAGGTACTGCCCCACCTTCCTCACTCCTCAGCTGGACCTCCATCTGGCTGACAAGAGGAGGACAAGAGGAGGAGGAGGAGGAGGAGGAGGAGGGGCAGGAGGAGGTGGTGTTGGTGGACACCACCTCCTCCCAAACATACACACATCTTTAATAAATCACGTGCGTCTCTGCCCAGCTCCCCAACTGCCAGGATTCTACTGAAGTGCCCTGTCAGCAGATATATCCGTGACCCCCCCCCAACATGGACTCAGTCAGCCCTGTTGAGGAAGCCCCGCCCCTTCCTCTGGCAGATGTTCATAGCGTTGGGACAAAGACGTGGATTGTATTCCGCTCGCCAGATATCACTCTGCAAGATGTTTCTAGATGTCTTTCTCGCTCTCCCTGTCTCCTTCCTCTCTCCCTCTCTCTCCCTCCTCTCTCCCTCTCTCCTTCCTCTCTCCCTCTCTTTATCTATCTCTGGTTTTCTCGTTCTCTTGACTTGACTTTTTCGTTGCCTCCAGCTGTGACGATATTAATGACAAACTGTTGACGGGTGTTATGCAACGCACTGTGCTAGGCTATGCTATGCTAGGCTACGCTACGCTAGGCCACTAGTTCTCGGAGGTCAAGCCGTCCCGCCTCAACTCAGTAATCCTGGTGTTTTGTTTTGGGTGTTTTGTGTCGGATAAAGGATGGGTGGGTGGGTGGGTGGGTGGTGGGTGTGATTCCTGTGCCAATACAGAGGTGTGTAGCGGTCTGATTATTTGCCCGCCACTGCGTCAACGGACACACTTTTTTGTATTTGCTTTATCTCGTTTCAGGGAGTCTCACACTGAACTCAAAGCACAAGCTTGTCTATGAAATCAACAGTTTTTCTCTTTAGTTCTCGAATGTCTGGAATCGACGGCTAGGATCATATTGATTATGTCCCAGTGCTGCCGGCGTTTCCCAGCATTCCCCTGGACTCTTCGCAACACGGCGGGAGAATAATAGTTGACATTTGACAGAGAAGAGGACCAGGCGGTTGACCCCCGCGACCCCACCCTCACGCTCAGCCGGGTTTAACATCCATCGCCGTGGAGACAACAAGCAGACCTGGATCATCATCAGCATGGGACAGATGGCTCCGCCTCAGATTAAAAGAAAAGTCATTTACAAGACGCCAGTAATCCGGGGCCTACCGGTGACAGCCGGGTCAAAGCCCATATGGGATCGACTGTAACGCAGCGACCTGCCCACAGACTATGGACTATCGTTAGCATCTGGAATGAAACGTTAACAGGCGTCAAACCAGCGCTTTGACAACGTTGCTAAATGGCTCCTTTTTTGCAGGGGGTAGGAGAACGCACCAGGGCATGACACGGTGTCCTGTGGGGTCTCACTCTTCACGCTTTTAGTGTCAAATCATGCAAGGTTTTTTCTCTTGTAGCTCAATCAGGAAATATTCAGAGGCTGCCTTTCAGCTGCTTCGTCCGCTGCTGTCGCAGGGCACCTGTAAGATGGCCGCTCAGGGTTTTCATAGCAGAAATGAGTGAGCTGTCTGTGGTGTGCTCCTTGCCGTTAGTGTGATCAGTGTTATCGAGGGATCGTGTTTGTGAGGATCAAAGAAACCCTTTATCACTGGAACTTGGGCACTTTTTATGGATTGCTTTGCTCAAATGAAATGTTAATATGTACAGTGTTTGTTAAAGATCCACCGTCCCTCCTGCGCACACACACACACACACACACACACGCACACACACACGCACACACACACACACACACACGCACACATACACACACACACACACGCACACACACACACACACACACACACACACACACACGCACACATACACACACACACACACGCACACACACACACGCACTGTAACCGTCCTTCTATTCTGAGTACCACCTCTTAATTCAGTTGCTTGTCGCTGTGAATAATTTATATTTTTTATTTCACTCGGCTTCTGTCGGTCAACAACACATGTTGAAGACGTTATAACATTGATGTGTTAAAACATTGATATGTTAAAACATTGATGTGTTAAAACATTGATATGTTAAAACATTCGTGTGTTAAAACATTTGTGTGTTAAAACATTTGTGTGTTAAAACATTTGTGTTAAAACATTTGTGTTAAAACATTTGTGTGTTAAAACATTGATGTGTTAAAACATTGATGTGTTAAAACACTGATGTGTTAAAACATTTGTGTTAAAACATTTGTGTTAAAACATTGATGTGTTAAAACATTTGTGTTAAAACGTTGACACTTTGATACTTGAAGAATCTGAAACTGCTGTAGCTCTGACCCGAGGCTTTCTGGGTCTGACTGGAACGTTACTTTGGTTGTGCACTAAAGATATATATATATATATATATATATATATATACCACCAGTGTTGTATTTCTCTTCTCATCTTTTTAATTGTACATTTGTTAATTGTTTTATCCATTCATGCGTTTTCTATGATGAAATTATTGTTATTATTTTCTGACTTTGTTAAGTTAAAGTGTACCCGAGGGTAAGCTGAAATAGTCTCACTCGTTCTTCTCTGCTTGTCCTCTTAAATTTACTTGAATATGATGTTTTATCTTTTTTTGTATTATCATTATTATTATTATTATTATTATGGTTGTTATTATTTAGTCGTTATTCGAATTGGTTGCAGTTATTCAGCTCGTGGCCATCTTGGTTCTAAACGCCAGCTAGCGGTTAGAACCAAGATGGAACCAAGATGGAACCAAGATGGCCGTTTGGTGAATGAGGCCCATACGGCAGGTTTGGAGAGGTCCTAGTGCCCTCCTGCCGGGACACAAACGGCTTCTTCTGTCTGGGCAACGAATGCCGATGTGATGACGATAAATGAAATAAATCTATAAGGAAATAATATGTCAAATCACACACTAGCTCTGTGTACCTCTGTAAGCTGACTCATTGTGCTATTCAGGTTCGGGGGCAGGATAGTCTAGTTCTAGTCAGGGTGTTGGACTCCCGGCCGGGAGGTACCCCAACATCTGCCGTCTACCTGTAGGCATCCATGATCCTTTACCCCTAAAGCGTCTTGTAGATACAAGCGTATCTCCGGGGTCTCTCCGACTGTTGCTTCCACCACCAGCCGTCGGTTAAGTGTTTTAAGTGGCGACGACCCGTTTTAAATTATGTTAATTAATGTTAATGAATGCAAGTATTGAAATAACCATTTTGCCCCAAACCCTCATACATCTCCTTAAGTAGGCCTAAGTATAATCTATGGCCTCGTCGGATGTCAACATTATACCGTGTTGACATCCGGTGGGTTACGGTAACATGCCTACTGTAAACACTTTGAAACTCCCCAACCTTTATTGACAGCTGCTTTAGGTGCATGACGAGGAGGAAATTGCCTTTTTATTATGTCTGCACACCTCTTCCCGAATTTCAGATCTTCAGGTGATGTAATTATATCCTCTTATCGGCCTTATCTTGTCACAGTTTAACTAGTCGGGGTGTACAGGTTTGAACCTTTATTGTGTTGAAGGAAAGGCTTCTTACAGAAACACACGTTTGGTAGAACAGGCAAAGCGAAGCGATAAAATACAGCAATGAAGTTGATAGACGTTGGTGTGGTTTTAACAACGTTATGTTGGTGGTTTTACTGTACTCACACGTCCGTCTTGTTTGGTTGTTTTATTATTACAATTCAGGTATCAAATACAAAAACACAAATCAAGTATACACAATATATGCACGTTTTAATCTCGCGTTGGCACCTCAGCACAACATTGATGTTCTTGTCATTTCCAAAGACAAATGTTACCAACCCCATCATGATTTGTATAAAACGGATTTTCAAAGTCTTGGTAAAAAACTAAGTAGACTTTTCCTTTTGTCATTTCACATTCGTAGCTGATTTGGGTGTACAGTCATTAGCTTGGTGCTTTAAAATCTCTTATCAACTGTCCTGAAGATCGTCAGTTGGTGTTGTGTAAACTGTCACCTCTACTCCCATTGGCTGCCCATCGATCGATCGAGATAGATTAGGCTCCACGTGTGGGACGTTGGAAAACATTTTCCTTTGTCCATCCATTCACAGTGTATGTGAATTAAAGTGCAAGTACCTGGCACATAAATACACACTTGTTTAAACAACTGCATGATCCAGCACTGCATTCTGTCTCATGCTGCTCGCTCTCTCTCTCTCTCTCTCTCTCTCTCTCTCTCTCGCTCTCTCTCTTGCTCTCTCTCTCTCTCTCTCTCTCGCTCTCTCTCTCTCTCGGTTATATAATGTGCACTATTAGCGCATACTTTTACATGGCCATCTTCACCATGTCAAGGTTTGGAGCGCCTCCCCGGTGTTTCAATTGAGGGACGCAGCCGTGGGGAAGGCGAAGGCGGGGGTGGTGGTGGTGGTGGTGGTGGGGGTGGTGGTGGTGGTGATGGTGGTGGTGGGGGTGCCGGGGTGGCTGGTTATGCAGCGCATGTTGCCGGTGGTGAGGATGCACTGCAGCGGCCACAGCACCACCACCACCAGGATCACCATGAGCAGCACGAACACCAGGAGCCGCTTCCAGTCGGTCAGACGCTCGAACATCCCCAGCCTCTGCCGCCCGCTCTGCGGTGCGGCCTCCGCCGCCTTGTCGGCCCCGATGTCGATGCAGATGCAGAAGGAGGGCGAGCCGGCGCTCTCGGCGCTGCCGGCGTCCGGGTCCGTGCTCTTGTAGCACAGCTTCTGGCCCTCCAGCCACACCGGCTCCTCGCGCCGCTGGTGGCTGGGCAGCTTGCACAGCACCTCGCGGCTGGTAGCCAGCGCCGGTGTGCCCAGCTCCGGCAGCGTGGTGTGCTGGCGGCAGAAGGGGCAGGAGAGCCGTGCGGCGCCGGGGCTCGCGGCCCCGGGGCCCGCAGCCGCCTGTTCCTGGTCGGCGGCGCCCGTCACGGCCATGAGGCGGGAGAGGCACTCGAGGCAGAAGGTGTGGGTGCAGTCCAGCAGCTTGGGCGTCTTGAACACGTTGTCGTACGTGTTGTAGCAGATGGAGCACTCGGGCTGGCTGCACACCGACGCCCGGCCGTCCCCGTCCGCCTCCACGGGGCCCCCGGCCGGGCCCCCGGCTACCTGGGTGTTCCACACCTGCAGAGGCTGGTCCATGGCTCCCTGAGACCTCAGACACGACCGTGAACGTTGGATCCCCCTGCTGGCGGGATGTCCCTCTCTCGGTCTCTCTCCCGGGCGCAGGCGGGGGTGATCTGTGGGAGAACAGGAGGTTTGTCATTCATGTTACAGATGATGAACTTCAGATGGAAAGCGTGTGAACAGTGACCTGTGGTGGTAATCCTAACATGCTGACAGGGTTCAGGTCTTCTGAGGACATATTTCAGTTTATCTCAACGTCTCTCGCCCACTGAACTGTGACCGTTCTCTTTTCTCTTCCTTTTCGTAATCCATGATGCAGAACAGGTCATTGAACATGTTACACGTCTCGCAGTCAATAAGTCATGAATTCATGATCTGTGCTGCAGAACGTTCCAGAGGTAGGAGGCACTCACAGTGCTCACATTGTATGCTTAACATGAATAATTAAAATAACTTCACATGCGGCGAGATGACAACAGAAGCCTCTCAGCCAATAGAAAGAAAGGGGCGGGTTTGTCAGGTAATCTTGGTCACCTGGATATCTTGTGTCTCGGGGCGTCTTGAGATTGTGTTTTGCATTCTTTGTGGTTAATTATTGTGTCCTCCGTTCAAGATTCACACTCCTTACAAGAGTGTTTCACAACCTGGCGATCAGGACCCCACTCGGGGTCGCCTGATATGCATATCCTCATCTAAAAGGTTTCGATGGCCGCCTCGTAAATACAAACAGACCAGTGACGGGCTGGTCTGTTTGTATTTACAAACAGACCAGTGATTCATAGCCACGGGCGACCCACCTAGCGTGTAGACTGGTTAAAACAATAACTACTGTCCTACAACTTATAACCACTGTCCTATAACTTATAACTACTGTCCTACGAACTTCTATGGAACTTCAGACCACATGGTTGATCTGAAGTTCAAACAGTAGGGATCCAGGCACTCCCTCTGCCTCCAGGTGTCAACAGGAAGGCGTTCCTTTGTTCTGTGAACAGTGCCGTTAACCGGAGTCACTGACCTGGTCTGTTCACCGGCAGAGGTGACCTCGCATGCAAAACACAATCTTTGTTGTTCGCCCTGTTGCCTAAATACTAACATTAACACATGGCTAGCCGTGTGACCGTCATCTGACTGGCCATTCTCTCTCACACACACACACACACACAAACTGGTTCTGTGTTTAGCTAAAGCTCATTACTGTGAGATCAAATAGAGCTTCCTATTTGAACACTGTGAGAAAAATACAGCGGATTGTACAGGAGGAGAATAAACACTGCAAGTCTAAAGTACACTAGGAGCTGAGTATACGACACATCAGCAGATGATCCCCGAATTTAACCACACGTTGAAGTACAAAACAGGTGCTTGTTAGAGTTGTCAGTTGTTGAAGGGGAACTTTGACGATTTCCAACCGACTTTGTATCATTTCAATGTGGGCAGTATATGCAAATGAACAATGTTTAGCTTTCCTCCGTGTTGCCTCACACTACATCCCTGATGCGCTCCTGATGCGGTTATCCTTTCTTTTGTTTGCTGTGTACTTGAGGTTGTTGTATAGGAACCATAAAATAATCCACTAAAATCCACAGAGATTAACATACAAATGACAAACACCATACCACCGTAACCATTAGCATGTGTTGATTCTTTCCTCTCCCTTAAGGTATAGTATTTCTGACAAAATATAAACAAAATATAAACTTTCTCTCTTTGCTAATGAATAAAACCTGTTCCAGGATGGAACCAGTATGAAGGGTATATTATACTTCCATATATCTATAGGCTATAGCCATGCCACTGCAAATATTGAAGTTTTGATTCAATCACCCAAACACACACAGGAAGTTTATACAACGCCGACGCTCAGCAGAGTATCCACCAACCAGGTCCAGGCACCTCCCGTATCCATGGCAACCCCCACCATCATCAGCTGTTGAAGGATTGTTTGTGGTGGAGATCGGAGGACATAGGCGGCTTTGTTGGGGATAATTATTATATCAGCCAGGGAGTCCTCCCGCATGCTGCGCTGTGATTGGTTGGATGCCAGGCGGTGTGACGGCGCCCGTATTGATACAGAAACACGCCGGGGTGGACCGGTGAGGTGGTGCCTTCTGTCAACTGAAGTACAGGTGACAGGTGTTTCTCCGCTCTCCCAGGTAGACAATGTACCTGTTGTCCTCCACACACACACACACACACACGCACATGAATTCTGCTGCCTTATATCTCTCTCTCTCTCTCCACTCTCCCCCATTCTCTCTCTCTCCACTCTGCCCCATTCTCTCCCCCAGGCTGAGGGCTCCTATGAAAGTTTGTGCTACCGCCAGGGGCCTGTGTTAGCATGACACCTGCCGCTAGCTGTGTGTGTGTGTGTGTGTGTGTGTGTGTGTGTGTGTGTGTGTGTGTGTGTGTGTGTGTGTGTGTGTGTGTGTGTGTGTGTGTACGTGTGCGCATGTGTATGTGAGGGTACCAGAGTGTAGAGGTCAGAGGTCGGAATGTAGCTCCAAGGCAGAACCTAATCTAAGTTCTGCCAAAACACTTATGGTATGTAGATGCTCCATTAGGATCTGCCATGGCTTCAGGGCTCCGGGCCCCAGAATCAGTTGGGCCGCCGTGGTGCGAATGACCACATGACGGTAGTATGTGCTCTGGGTCATGTGATGTTTTGTTTTTGTGACACTTTGTCAGTTCACAAAGGAGCTACTTCCCCCTTCGGCCAAAATGTCTTTAATCTCTCGCGACTCCAAGAAAGTTGTGTCTCAGGTGCAGGATAATGTAGTAGCAGTTAGGGTGTTGGGTGACTCAGCCAAAAGGGTTCTGGGTTCGATTCCATCTGTAGACAGCCTAGAGCAAGATGCCCCCTAACCCCTACCTGCTCCTTAATGACATGCATGTAGAATTCACTGTAAGTCGCTTTGGGTAAAAGCGTGGGCTAGATGACTGAATAGCGACAGTAAACAGTCTTTGTGTTCCTGTCACCTGTAGTGGAAACGGGTAGAGAGTGAATGCAGAGTTACTCTTTCAATGCTGCTGTTTTCTGCCCAGCAGACGTTGCTGCCAGACTCTGTGAAGCGCGTGTTTGCTCAGCTAAAGGCCTTCCGCCCGCTCCCCGCTCCTTTTATCAAAGCCGATGGAAAAGGAAACAATGGAGTCTCAATTCCATGTGCCAACCTCTTTGTGAAGGCAGCGCCGGGCCAGGACCCAGTAACTCATTAACTCACTGGATCCTTCCTCTGCAGACTTTGGAGGGTTTGAACCCATGGCCTGGTTATCAGACACGGGGGGTCCTGGGTATATTTTGGTGTCAATGCTATCACGGTGACCCCCCCCCACACACACACACACACTGCTCGACTGACCCACTTTCACTCCTCACTGCACCACATTTGTGTATATTCAAATCCCTCCATTACCCCGCTCGAAACGTGCCTCTTTATTTTGTCTGAGTCAACAAAACTAGAGACGATGAGAAGCCACGATATCCAGGTCAGCTTAGCGCTCAGCTAAGCTGCCCTACCTGTTTTTTATTTGTAAAGTAAGTGTAACTGGATATTCCTGCTGCTATGTGAGAGAAGGCTGCGTAGTGTGGACACTGCAGAGCTGTCCCACGTTCAATAAACACTCAAACACTCTACCCCTAACCCTGGGCTCCAGGGCACTACGGTCTAACAATATCTCTTTATTTGACAGAAGGTATAATATCACCCACATCACTTCCTTTCAACCAAGGAACAAGATGGTTGTAATGATAGCAGTGACAACACATATACAACATGTGGTTCCATGAGAACAACAGTACACATGGACATGTTGTAAGAGGAGAAAGCATTGCCACGCTTGAAACACTAATGTGTTAGAGACCCCAGGACAGGGGCTGTGTCTGCTTACCTGTGAAGAAGAAGGTGGTTTGTCCAGGTGATCCGGTCCTTAATGTCTGTCCGAGATGACAAGGTAACAAGGTAATGACCAGTCTGGCTCACTGCTCTCCTTCAGTTCATCTCTCAATGACTGACTTCTGTCCTGGATGCTGCTTCTCTCTCTCTCTTTCTCTCTCTCTCTCTCTCTCTCTCTCTCTCTCTCTCTCTCTCTCACTCTCCTGCTCTCTCTCCCCCCCACCTCTCTCTTTCTATTCTCTCTCTCTCTCTCTCTCTCTCTCTCCCCCTATCTCTCTCTCTCCATCTCTCTCTCTTCACATCTCCGGCTTTAGCTCCATATCATGACACAAACTAAAGAGATGCTGGCAGCGTGCCCAGCACCGCTAGCAACCGCTAGCACCGCTAGTACATGCCTCTTGTCTCGCTCCGTGGGCCATTTGGA
>OOFB01011089.1:24049-45902 GCA_900323305.1 Trachyrincus murrayi | reverse complement strand
TGTAGGGTAGGTGTGTGTGTGTGTGTGTGTGGAGTAGGTGTGTAGTAGGTGTGTGTGTGTTTGTGTGTCTACGTGTGTGTGTGTGTGTGTGTTTGTGTGTCTGTGTGTGTGTTTGTGCGTGTGTGTCTGCATATGTGTGTGTGTGTGTGTGTGTGTGTGTGTGTGTGTGTGTGTGTGTGTGTGTGTGTGTCTTAATTATAAGTCTTAAGCTTCCACACTGTGCATGAAGGTCCAGCTGAGTGATTAATGGTTCTCCTGCTTGCCTTGACCTTTTGAAGTTGGCCTGACCTGTTGTTTTGTTTTTAAAAAGCATCTGGTGGAAATAGCCTCTTATCTCAAACTACGGTGATGCTTGGGGATGCAACTGCCCGGACGCTAAATTAAGCTAAAAGCCTGAACATCTTGCTAAAAGCCATTTTGAATCCTTAATTTAATTGTATTTCTCATTGGAAAATCTGAACTTTACTCCAAATGGGTCTCTGAGTGCTATGTGGCTATTTCAGGCTTTCTCTGTGGCTGTTGTTTTGCTTGGAAGGCATGTTTTGCCTGTGAATGAAGCCATGAGGCACGTTTTTAACCTTTTGGAAGTGAAGATGTGCCTGTTGTTATGAAGAACGATCCTTTTAATCCCCCCCCCCCCCACACACACACACATACACACAAACCCTGTCCTTTCTCTCCGTTCATCTCATGTCTTCCACTTCCTCCTCCCTAGCTCCTTACTGTCTGCTCTGTCTTGTCAATGCATGGATGCCTGCGGTCCCTCACTAATTTGCACTGGCTGAAGATCTGTGGTCTTTCTAAATGTTACCTGCGCTGTCCTAGCCTCCGCTGCTAACTCGGCTAACCACTAACATGCTTCTGCTGCATATCAAACATGAGTAAGAGGGTAATGGGTAGTTTTCCATCTGCATGTGCTGTTAAATCACTTGCAGTGGTTGTCACATTGATTTTTGTTTTCCATACTATTTGAATCATTGGGAGTTTCAAAATTGTGAAATATATTCCAGTGAATAGGTGTAGATGCCGCAGATCTTCACATAATACACGTATGCACACATCACTGAATATGCATATTGATTTTATCAGATGATGGAGACAACCAAAATAAAAATTACAGTTTGACCTTAAACAACCAATATCCAACCACATAACACAAATCTTTATATATCACAGGGATCTGACTGGCGCTCTAGCAGTGACTTCCTCAACAGGTGAGTGCATGAATCCTATCACACACACACACACACACACACACACAAGGAGTGAGTATTGTGTAGTCCAATCAACCAATGGAACAGTATTTTTAGGTTGAATGGGAAATGGATAGATAACAAGACAGCCTCACAGGAACACATTTCCGCCGCCCAACGATGTAGTGAGCTGATACTGTACGTCCTACTGTATGCTAATAACATAAAAGCTAGTTGAGGCTATGGGATGATTAACGTAGCATGAAGGAATGTCCAATAAGCCGTAGGCTGCGGCGCTACGTGCCGAGAGTTTTGAACTGTGTTTTTTGCAGTTATGTGTATAATGTCACTTTTCAACTTGCATGCTATAGTTTTTCTAGTTTCTTTGATTTAACATCATGAAGGTGTCATGGGCACAGAGCAACATGCCACCAGATGCATCAGAGTCAGCAACTCTTAACTATGATAAACCCATCGTTAAAGAGAGATAAGTCAAAAGATTTACGGATTTCTTTAACCTTTTTTTTCCAAAGGCAAGAAAGACGAGCCTGAAACTATTTCATAGCCAGAAATTGCAGGGTGAGGCCTGGCGTGAGCCCGGGGAGAACGCATGTTGTCTACAAGTCCAAATGTATTATCAGTGACCTTACCACACAGGCAAAATGTCAAAGCCTCAAACCTTTACCCGCAAAGTCTATTTTCCTAGGGCTAAATCAAAGCCAGCTGTGTTGGAGCATAAGAGAAAGATAATGGTTAGTTTTTGGATGAGCTAAAGCAGCCATAAGTATGTGTTGTACAGCCACTTTTGACAGAGCCGAAGTGCGACGGTACGAGCTAAAGCCACCGGGCATACAGTAGGGATTAGTGACGTCTCTCAGGTTTACTGTAAACAAGCTCTCAGAGAAAACCATGCTAACCACCGGCTAGCTTCCCTACAGGTGGTCTTATTGGAGAGCTGGTGGGGCTTGGGACACATTCTTATCTTGCTTTCCTTTTGTTTTTACAGATATAGTCAACAACACATGCGATCCTGGTCCTTTTCTCAAGCGGTAAGAAGTGTGTGTGTGTGTGTGTGTGTGTGTGTGTGTGTGTGTGTGTGTGTGTGTGTGTGTGTGTGTGTGTGTGTGTGTGTGTGTGTGTGGCGGGGGAATAGGGCTGGACACATGCGGTGTGTCCTGTGTGTTTTTCAGAACAAATGAGCTTGCTTTTCTAGATGGGAAAAGGTGAGGGATTTCGATGGTCTTGACCTCTGCTCACATGGCACAATAGGGGGTGGAAAAAACCAAGAGCTTTATTGACAAACCTATTAAAATTTCACACGGCGATATGCTGACGGGAATGTTCTTTCAGATGTATGTGTGTAAGTCTAGGCAACACACACACACACACACACACACACACACACACACTACTGACCACAGTTTACTTCAGTAAAACTCATATGAACAATTCAATTGACAGCATTAAAAACACATTTAAAAACAAATACTAATCAAACAATGTCCTTGTCTATTAGGAATGTCTGTTATTTGGCCAAATCCTGCAACCACCCATTACAGGAAACTAAAGCTACTATTAGGGGGTTGTCGGTGTAAATACAGTCAGCACTCACACCACGGCACAATTGACTGTGGCAGATGTGGGAATGGAATTGCCACAAGGGAAAACTTGGAATCACACACACACACACACACACACACACACACAACATAAGTTGGTGTCAATCCCTCAGTGGAGCATACCACTCTGGGACCGCCACAGGGGTCAGAAGGATGGGTGCATTACTGACAAATGGGACGTTTTGAGGGGACTCTTATTGCTAGTCTAATGGTGACTTGTTGTGGTGTCAGAGGAAACCTGGACCCCCATCTGTCCAAACTAATGTAAGAAGGTGGAGAACCCATGGGTGGGAGGGCAGAAGGTGGAGGCTATACATTCTATAGCATTTACTTGTGCCCACTGCCCAGTGTCCATGGAGCCTCTAGTTCAGCTCTAGAGGTGGTGCAAGCAGAGCCTAGGAGCCGACCAGCCTCCCTGGCCTGGCCCTCCTGCTGGTCGGCACAGGCTACAATCTGAGATGACCTCCCTAGCTCTGCCATCCACCCACCCAGCCACCCCACTAATGCACTCGGCCACTCAGTGCCAGTGTGAGATTCCCCCAGCGAAGAATAACCACTCTGTTTACTCTCTCTGTCTCTCTCTCTCTCTCTCTCTCTCTCTCTCCACCACACACACACACACACACACACACACACACACACAGGGGGGATATTAGCTAAGTGCCGTGACAAGTCTCAGCATGGAGTGTGATGGGAGAGTGAGCCTTACAATGGTGTCACCAATCCACATTCTCATGAATCCTCTCTGGGCCTTTTGACATGAGTCTCAGGCAGATTACCTCAGCCCCCCCCCCCCCCCCCCCCTCCCTTTTCATGTACCCAATACACGCTTGTGTGAAACCCCCCCCCCAATCACTTTAGTTGCCCATGCTAAGGATTGTTCTCCACTCTCTCTATCTCTTTGTCTTGTAAGCAGGGTAGAAACTGAAGTGTTGTTGACGATGTGTTTGTTATGGATCAAGGGTGGTGGTGGTGGTGGGGGGGGGGGTTGGTTTACTTGTGAAATAAAGTGAGGGAAGAGGTTTGTATCAGTCAGTATTGGAGAGGGAGAGAGATGAAGACAGGGATTGAAAGACAGCGAGGGAGAAAGAGAGACTGATATAGCAGGGGATTTGAGAAAGTCTGTTGGTTTACCACTGCCCCAGCACGGACAGACATAGCCCACCACCACAACATCCGGCCCCTCAGTCGGAACAGTAAGCTTCTTCCATCTACAGTGTGTTTTGGCAGGAACAACAGGGAATGTTATGTCTACAACGCCAGCTCACCACAGAGGCGCTGAAGAGCGTAGATGGCCATGCCACAGCCGACCCTGCAGGGGCCCAGCATTTGCTGTACCACCACCACAGCCATTAGGAGGATATCGGTGACACCTTCCCGATTGCCCCCACATGATTAACTGGAAACTGCAAAGCAGCAACTGCAATGGCATAGGCTACTGAGACAGCAGCATACGTGGTGTCAAGTGATGGCTGGTGTTATAGTGTAGTAGCAGTTTCGAGTCAAAAAGAAAATCGTGCGGCAGTTCTTCCATTGTGGCACAGCGACACCCAGTGGACATTTACAGTAAGCGTTTCAAACCAAAGATTCACTTTTGGAAATAGTACCTTACATATTTGTTTGCCGGACCCGCAGGCCTTCGCAGAAACCCTGATCACTAGAAAACCATTGAGCTCTCTTTTTTTGTATTTCATCGACAACATGGTTGCCAAAGTTTGGTTAGACTTTCGGCAGCGTGTTCAAGCCAAACTGAATGTGCTGAAGTTGTGTTGGCAGGTAGGAGTCCTATGGGCAGAACACGTGTTCACTCTGTTGATATCGGTACACTTTAGTTGTCTTTGTACAAATACTGACGGTGCTGTGAAAAACAACGTTGATTCCCAAAGTGCTATATTTGTAAAAAATAAAAAAAAATAAAAAGTTCCCAGATGCGTGATTTTGTGTGATTATTTGACTCTGCCCCCATAATGTTGTAAGCTGACACTGAGAAGATATAAGGTAATCGCTCTGTCAAGCATATGAGTGGAGATCATGAAACGGAAAAGCACGCATTGTGTTGAGCAAGAAAGAGAGACTCGTAGGCAGCTTGTATGCAGATGTCTTCAAACGGTGTCTGTCTCTGCCAAGAGTAGTTCAGCATGGATAGTTCGTGTGGGTTGGCTCTTTAATCTGCCAGGTGTGTGTGTGGGTGTGTGTGTGTGTGTGTCGTTTAAGGTAAGGGTGACTTTTCTGGGCCATTTTATCTATTTATCAAAGTCGAAATCTGTAGGCTGATTTTGGTGTGGTTTATGATTTAGACGTGTATGGACGTGATCGTCAGACCGAGGAAGGTATTTTGAAACAGGTTCACCTGGGCTGTGGTGGTCCCGACCTTCAGGTCTACATCTGGTGGTTGTCAAGTTATTTGTCTTGGGTCGATTTATCGTTAGATTACATTCACCACCCAGATATTTGTGTGGTAATGGTTTATATCATCGCCAAGATGGATAGACTGGTGGTCATTATTTAGTATTGTAATGGAATTCGGAGGTTTCATATTTTTATTTGACTTTAATCGGTGAACAATTTCTCTTTAGGAGAATGAGGAACTCCGGTGTTTTGAGGAAGTTTGCCAATAATGAGAGTGGTAATTCCTGCTGCTAGCGTCACGATGACCGTATCTACCTAACCTATCTGTCTAAATGTCTGTAGAGTTGAATCATTCCACGAGTGCCCCCATTATCATCCTTTTTGCCCCCTATTAAAAAATAATGATTCTGAATTCATAGCAGAAGATTACCCTGTTTACAGCTTCTTCTTTGCTGCCACTGTGTGACTGAGTTGCAATATCACCAGTGCATGTCTTCATATACATTGGTTTTCACCTCCACCTTATGTTTTAATAGGCTGCGTTCCCCATATCTCTGGCCACCCCCTCCATGGCTGCGGATGAGTACAACCCTGTGAGTATAGCACTGCTCTTCTGATACAAAACTTCCTCTGCATTCCTTTATTTCATAATTCTGTGAAGAGAACATCAAGCGTCATGCAGCGGTGATGGAACAGAAAGAAAGTAAGCATAGATGTGGTGGGGGCAGAAACGAGAGAGAGCGAGAGAGAGAGAGAGAGAGCGAGAGAGAGAGAGAGCGAGAGAGCATGTGACACCCCGGGGTGAGAAACAGGATAGTTATTGTTCTGCTTCTTGTTCTGTCCTGCACTCTGTCTTCTTGGTTGATTCCCTCCAAACCACCTGACCTCTCCTTTCTGCCCTCTGTCCTCCAAGGTCTCCCTGAGAAACAAGTCCAAGAAGAAGAGTTCACGTGGAGGTAAGCTTGTCACCCCAGTGTGTGGATCTCTCTCTCTCTCTCTCTCTCTCGCTCTGTCACTATGTCACTATGAACTGTAATTTGGCTTTACTGTGTGGGTGCTTGTCAAGTGACAGGGCAAATGTGGCTTGTGACTTGTCGCGGAAGGCGCATTTAAACCATACAGAGTTTTCACTGTGGGATATTCGGTCTATATAAGCTCTGCACAATGCATCGGAATTATTGTTTTGCCATGTGATTCATATCTGACAATAGGGAGGTTGAAAGGCGTTTTCCATTCTCATGGAATTTGGTTTTTGCATGGGTTTAGGTAATCTCACATCACTTATTCCTCTTTCGTATGGCATTTCCGAGGCTATTTTTGCGTAGCGTAAAACAGAAGTAAAGCGAATATGTCACTTCACTGCAGAGTTTCATGTCTAATTCTTGCTTGTTTTGCCAGCTGCCGTTTACACATCGCAAACACTTCTTCAAATAGATGATGTTTAACCTGCCCGGCAGTGTGGGTTTACGTGACCACCGTATTCATGGGTTTGGTTTGGTTGTTTGTGTGTTAAGGCAATGTGGCGATGAGCAGGAGAAGAATCTCTGTTAAAGAACTGGGCCAGCCCGACCACCAGGGCTGGCTCTACAGGAAGAAAGATGCCTTTCTGGGTATTAAATGGAAGAAGTACTGGTTTGTGCTCAAGAAGACCTCTCTCTACTGGTACAGCAATCAGTTGGTGAGTACTCCCTAAACAACTGTTTGAACTCGATCCAATGTAGTTTAGATTCTGTCCAAGTTATTATGTCCAGTGACTGCAATTTTGTTGTTTAAATTGCTTAAATATCATACATCAAATATCTATATGTCAAATAATTAAGTATAGACATTTATTAATATGCCTTTTGCTAATTTTCCTCCAGTCTCAGTATCGTTCCATGTATTAAATATTGATATAATTAAAGCTACCTTATATAAGTGTGTACAGCAGAAAGTAAGTAGTGTGAGGTGAAAACAAACGGAGGGCATTTGGCTTTGTTTTTTTAAATAGTATTGTCTAATTAAAGTTTGTACTTCATGGAATGAAATGTATGTATTTGCTAAGACAGCTTGTAGTCACTATAAACAATCTATCCTTTATCGTGCATCGTGCATTCAGGGCTAGTTTTTGCCGTGCAGCTGTAGTGTGTGGCTTAAGTGGTTAACAGTCAAGTCACTTATGAGTCACACTTACTGCTGCCACAGCTGGTTCCACTGCTTGTTTATCACCGCACACTCTGTCACTGTGTTTCCTGACTCTGGAGGTGTCTCTAATGGCCTGTCAGCATCTAATGCAAGTGTGACCTCCTGGCGTGATTAATCTAGACTGTTAGAGCCAGTCATTCAGCTCACACGCCACAGGCTGTTCTCGGTGGATTGATAAAGATTGTCTTTCGATCTTTTGTGTTTTCAGGCCGAAAGAGCAGAGGGGTTTATTAATCTCACCGACTTCATCATCGACCGGGCAATAGAGTGCAAGAAGAGACAGTAAGTTCACACACGTGAACCAATCTGAGGCTACAGAGTGCAAAGTTTCCCACACGCGCTAAGACAGGAAGTGTTTGGGCCTGTGGACGGAAAAACATTGTTAGACCAGAGCAATCGGGGGCCGCATCTCACAGTGAATTGAACTTTGTCACTTTGTGCAACATTTGCCACTCAAAGTAGTCGGCAACTTGACACGGTAAAGATATGCAATATGCGCTTTTGTTGAAATTCGTTCACGGAAGTCTATGCAGCGCGTTTACAGTGTACAGTGTACGTCTACAGTGTTGTTTACATGTTGTCCATCGACGCCTCCCCCTCCGCAGTGCCATCAAAGCCTGCCACCCGCACGTAATGATGTTCTTCTTCGCTGCCGAGAGCCACGAGGACATGAACATGTAAGTCACACGGCCACGCAACTGTATGTGCAAATGTGTGTATTCTTGGTCAACAAGACGTTTCGGCCGGTTTAGCATGCTGTCACGAGATTGTCGTAGGAATAGATTTAAAACGTCCTCATCGTGTGATGTCAGAGTTGTCGAATGAATTGCACGCATTGTGTTGTTGTCCGTAGCTGGTTGAATAAGCTCGGGTTGGCTTCCATCCAGTACGAGTCAACGGAGAAGACCGCGGCCACAGGTCAGAACTCACTGATCACTTGGGATTTCTGAAATGTCTTTTTCAACTCTTTTTAAAATGAGTTGGACCGTTCTGGGTGTTATGGGTTGTTGTGACACTGGGTGTGTATGTACGCGCGTGCGTTCAGAGTGCTACAGTGAAGCCAGTGACCCCGAGGAAGCCGAGACCACCGAGGCGCCCCCGCCGCCCTACTCTGAGCAGACGCTGCGGGACTCTGCGGATGTAGCCCATCCGCCTGCTGGCGGACAGGTCAGTGTTAACTCACCTGGACGGTAGTCACTGGACACCCGAATCGTTTGTGGTTAACTCTTTGGTTAAAGTCACCCAATGCCAACTTTCATTTCAAGATAAGACTATCCATCCCAGAGGGGACGTTTTGTTGAAGTGAATTCTAGTTCTGGTTAAATGCTCAATTCTAGCTTATATTTGTATGCTTGTATACTTAACTATATGGTGTCCTTGGTGTGATCAAATGTTTTTACCACATCACACCACTGACCCGCATGGTGAACCGTATTTTTTTTCTTCTACCAGGACACCCTGCCTCCACCCTACTCCTCCCCGATCCCCTGCGACACCAACGGTTCGCTGTCCTCGCCCGTCAGCACGATGACCTCACAGAGCTCCGCTTCCTCGTTAGTCAAAAACCGGCAGTCCTGGTTGGACCTGGTCTCCCAGGCTTCCCCTGTCGCCACGGAGATGACGACGGAGATGACGACGGAGACGACGACGACGGCGGCGACGGCGACGATGACGGTGGTGTGCTCGGTGCAGGTGCACACGCATCGGTCCCCGCAAGAGGAGCTGGAGGAGGAGGGGGTGGAGGAGGAGAAGGCAGACGGGGCTCCAGAGACTTCACAGGAATCATCGACTGGGGACGTGTCAGACAGCAGTTCCCATGACGACGTACGTGTTGCTGCTGCTGAGGGGCAGACACAGGTGGATTTACCAGCCACTGGGGACCAAGGTGAGCCTTGTTTTTGTTTTTGTTGTTTACAAATGATAATAGTCTTGGGAGGTCATTAAGCATGTGCAACATTAGTTCAAATGATCGCTAGTTCAAATGAGTTCAAATGAGTAGGAATACAGCCGTTGATGCACTATGAGTAGCATTGAAGTAAAGGGAACTTCTATGAAGACATGCGAGCTGAGAACATTTCCTGTTTCTGCGTTCTTGTGCAATGCCTTGCGTCTTCATTGTCTGGGTTAACTTGCTCATTTAGTTCTATGTCAGACCTCGTATTGGAACAATAGACACACAAAAAATGTGTCTTGCTTGTGTTTCATAATGATGGATAGGTGTCTTGTAAGGTCTGTACTTATATATGTTATTGTATGGCTTTATGAAGTTATACAAATACAAAACATTTAGTTTATGGTTAAAATTATATGTCTCTGGGACTGTTGTTGTTTGGGAACCCATAATAACCAAAGAAGAAGAATAGTAGAAGAAGAAGAGAGTGTGTGTGTGTGTGTGATGGATCCCATTGTGTTTGGACAGGGGGTCATGAAGCGAACTCTGACGAGATGGAGAAGCTGTACATCCACCTGAAGCAGGCCAGCCTCTCGCCCATCGGTGACCGCAAGCCATCCACCAAGAAAGACTTCAGGGCCTCCTTCATAAAACGCTGCAAGAACCAGACCGTCAATGACAAACTGCACCGCATCAGGACTCTGAACAGCACACTGAAGGTAGGCTCCGTCTAAAAAAACAAAACATATCCATTCACAAAAATAACATCCAACATGACTTTACTATGTTTTATTTTTGGATCTTTGGCAACAAATTGATAGACATATTTTCACTGCGTTATATGGACGATACTAGAGGATTTTATGGATGGGTAAATTACATCAGAATTACTTCCTTTTATGAGTGAGTGCTTTTTATGATTAGTAATTCTGTACTGGCTCAATATGGGCTGCATGTGGGCTTTTTTTTCCCCCTGTATGATTGTGAAGGTAATATCCTCTTAGCATCCATATAACACAGTGAGGATTCATTGGTTTTTGAAGATGTATTTCCTTAATAAAAATAAATGAATACATCTCATGCTTCATATTATTTGTGTCTTTTGTCTTCTGTACTAGTCTAAAGAGACAGATCTGCAGGTGATAGACCAGGTGCTGTCAGATCCTGAGCTTACCTCAGACCGGTTCCGAGAGTGGAAGGAAGCCAACGCACCACTGATCCAGGAGATCTGTCTCAAACAAGACCAGCAGGTGGCGCCAGAGGACGAGGCGCCCACAACCGAGGAAGCCACAACAGAGACGCCCGTTGCTACTCCATTGGTAGAGACCAGTTTATAAAGGACTACTGAAGAATGATACCCTATACCCTACCTATGGAGGGCTCTTAACACTCCCCAACACTGTTGCTGTCGGACTATTGTCGGACGATTGCGAAAACTAAGTACTGCCTATCAAGTGGAAGATATTTTTTACCGAAACAGTAAACGTTTTGTGGTTGGTCAAAGTAAAATGTGAAGTTTGTCTATTTAGTATTACATTTACTTATTGTATTACAAGCTCTACATGTTTCTGGTTGCCTTGTTGGTGTATTTTATGAAACATATTCTGTGGAAATTCCAGTGTTTCAAATTGGAAGTATAGAATAGATTGAAAATGCACCCATAAATCTCAACCTGGACGCATTTTTTAAAAGATTTATTTTAGTTTATTTTAACTGTTTTATATTTATCCTTTTAATATTGGTGCCATGCAATAACACTGCCTTTCACCTGTTGTAAAATGTCACTGTGGTGAAGCAAAATGTCAAAATCCAAATCAACAATATAAATAGGAGGAAAAAGAGCTTGTTAGCATAGGATTTCCAGCTGTCTTGCCCTGTCGAAAAAACATTAAATAGGGCCATGCACAGTGGTCATCTTCTCTAGCTTTTGCACATGCTAATCTATATTAATTCATTAAATGAAACTCCCAAGAGCCCTATCATATCAAAGACTTTGGGTCTGGGATGTGCAGAGATTTCTGTGATTCCATATCCCAGCCATACATTGGTTATATAGTTATATTCTATAAAGAAGCTACAATTGTGCTGCAGGGTAAGCAATATACTGTAACTTGGAACCAATACAGAACTAGGCACAACAGCTTTTGTAATTTTAATTTTATTGTTTTGTTTTTTGAAGGATTTAATTGTTGCCAGAAAGTGTAAAGTATTGTACATAACTAATGTATGATTTACATTCCCCTTTATTGATACTGTTTGCGTGTTTTGCCTTTACCAAGGGAAATAAAGTATTCATGCCACAAACTGAACATCTGATGGGAATTGTATCATTTCTCACAAGACAAAACTACAATTGTGGAAAGAAAGGCGTCGTAAAGTTAGTAAAGCCAGACTTGCAATACTCGATACCGCCACTTGGGACCGCTGGTCCCCCCCCCCTTGTCTCGCAGTAGAATTCGCATTGAGGTTCTGCGCCATATTGGCAGTCTCCTCCATCTCCCAACAAGCCTTGAGCATGCAACATTCAAACCGGTTGGGGAAGAGATTACAGTAATTTTTTTTTAACATCCAGACTGCGAGCTGATTTTAATCGCCATGGAGGCTGTGAAGTCTTTTAACAATGAGGTTTGTTTCAGACATTCAAACATTTTCAACACAACGCGATGATAAAAAAAATGTCGAATCGAGTCATTTAGCTACCAGTAGCTTCTAACTAGCAGATCACGGCAGAAGGGCAGCCTCGCACAAGGCCGCGTTCTCTTGTCAGTAATGTTGTTAAAACACGGCAGATCGCACCGAAACCCGTGCAGGAGTTAAACCAAATCACCGCAGCTGTGGTGTTCCGTATTGCCGTATTGTTTAAAGCAGAAGCACAGTATTGCTCAGTATGCAAATAATTCGCACAAACCCCTAGCTAGCCTGCTATAAGTTAGCAACTTGACGCTATGCTACCGAGCGGACGCGGTTAGCCAGTAGCCGTATTATTATCATATTATTATCATGCTATTACGGCACAAAAATGTCACCGTAGATCCACCATTGAATGGTGTGATTGGTGAAACAACCTATATGTCTACATGGAAAGGTATAGCTAGTGTGCAGTACGTGCTCACCGAGCCTAGCAGTTTGCCTGCAGTACACATGAGCTACGTGTGTGTGTGTGTGTGGCGTTAATACGCAAGGCCATTGTTTACAAGTTGCCTAAATAACGGTGCAATAGTTGACACAACATGCATGTATACAATTGTTTCCAAATAGGCAGATTTTGGTTGTGTTAAATTATTGACATGAGTTGTGTGTGGAATACTGGGCTGCTGTATTATAAATTATTTTCTGGATCTTAAAGAAGTCATGTCGAAAATATCATCTGTGTGGCTAAGGTGGGCTTTGTTGTGTGTTTTTCTTCTAGCTGTACTCGCTCAACGAGTACAAGCCTCCGATCTCAAAGGCCAAGATGACCCAAATCACCAAGTCTGGAATCAAAGCTATAAAAGTAAGTATGTAGCTGTGATGGTTTAGGCAGGGTAGAGATGAGCAAAGAAAAAAAAAAATACATGGATGGGAGGGGTTTAATAAAAATACAATTTAGCAACAATTTTTCAGGAATATATTTCTTGGTGTTTTCATAAAACCTGAGGAAATGGGAGCTTGTGAAGTTGCGACATTCAAATTACACTTTAACAAACTGCAAATTAGTTTTAAATTACACAAGCAATAACTTCTAAGAAACTAGTTTCCTAATCAAGGACAAACCAGTACCTTTTAAGAACTACAACGTTTCGAGGACTGTAACAACAGTCTTTCCAAATTCCCTAGTTCTGACATTAAGATAAGATGGTACTTTATTGATCCCAGATGAGAAATTCAGGTGAATCAAAGCCACTGACCACAACATGTATCTGTGTCTGTATATAGATATTCATGTTTGTTATTAAATATTTGTCCCCCTTTTATGTAAGTTTTGAATCAACGTAATGTCCAACTCTTAGAGACTAAAATACGTCATACGTATAGAAAAATGTAATACAGTAACGTTACAAGTGTGTCATGGCTACTGCACTTGTCTCAGCTTGTGGTGTTTTTATTTATCTTTTATTTGACCTTATGCAGTTTAAGTCTTATTGAGGCTAACCACCTCTTTTCCAAGAGAGACCTGATAAGCAGCATGACACACTTGCAACAAAAACAGTATTTCCTATTGCCTTTTTAGCTGGAATTTGGTGAAGAGCAGGGGTGGGAAAAAACATTTTGACATGAATCCGTCCACTAACGCCAACTAGACTAACAACTCTTGCGTTGTTTGTGACTGTGTAACTCAGTCGCACGGTGTAGCACTGAGATAAGCACCCTGCCAGGGAAAAGCTGGCATGTGACAGTTGTATTTCTTTTAATGAGCTGAATGAAATGTAGATTAGAAGCAGTTTTAAAAAGGACGTCTATACAGTGGCTATTCATGAGTAGCATTCAGCAGCAATATATTTCCTAGCTGGAAATGCATAAGAAATGCATGGATTCCGTCAGCAAGTTTGTATTTTACGAGGGGAAATCTTTCATTGTTCTGTGCAACATGGACATGTAGATTGTTTTTCTCTGCCGTGTTAATAACACATCCTGTTTTATAGTGAATGCTTTTATTTATTTAGTTACCATAATAAATGGTTTAAAGTTTTAATAACTTGTGGGTCCTACTAACACATGGCGAGTTAAACTTAATCCGTAATCCACTGGCCCTTTTGTGTGAAAACAACCCAGCATGGCTAATCTAATCTAAACTAAGGATCTGCGCTTAAAATAAAAGGTAGAAGTCATCGATGATTTTGGAGCTGGTGGTGGAATCAGAGCGTGAGGTTTCCAAAAGACAGTTACATCGGGGCAAGCCTGCCTATAAACATCTCACAAAGACGCATAGAATACAACGAAGAGCTAATACGCTGGCCTGTCATACCTAAGAAAATAACGTTTTTCGTAGTACTCTAGAGACTTCTCTGAGTCACATTCTGTCCATTGTACCGTATGATAAACAAGCAGGGTTATATACCGAGAAATACGCCGGGCAATGCCAAGAATATACTCCTCCCTCCAACCAAAGAAAACACATCTAGCACAAAACACAAAAAGGTATTCACCACTTTCTTTTGGAAACCAAACACACTTTTTATGCTTTCCATCTCCACCCAGAGTGTTATGGTAGGCTGCGCTGTGTCTTCTCATCGGAAAATTTGACACAACACAACAAGTGACTTGAACGGGCTAGCGGCCACACTGCAACAGAAACTACCACTCACCAAACAACTAGCAACATAACGGAGAGGTTGTCTGAAGTATCGGCACACAGTGTCAGCTGTGGTAGTAAATCTCTGTATCAGTAAATCCCTGTATCAGATGGGTCTTGCATGACATATATGTCATCTGTGTAGTGATGGGAGTTATTAATACTTCTGACCATGACCACCAGAGGACAGCAACGACTAGTGTTCTTACCTGTAAGCTACACAGTAGGAATTAGTAAAAGAAGACACCACACCATGCTGGATGTACATTTTAACCGAGTTCGCTACAGTAGTTAATAAAGAATCATATTTTATTAACCTAATTTTCTTTAGTTTATATTAGAGACTTTACAATCTGTTTTGTACCTGAGCGTGAGACGTTGCTACTGTTAACGTTAACTGTATCTGGGGTGTTATTGTGGCTGGGAAACCACAACACAAAGAACACGGTGCATTCCTTCAGATTCACGGCATGTTGAAGTAAATGCTTCGTCATATTGGAGGTGCACGAAATAGCTTTACTGCATGTGTTGCATTTTGTTGTGTCGTTATCTTTTTTAGTGAAGCTAAGCCAAACTTTTGAGCGTTTGTTGCGGTCAGCCATGGTCCAGGATGTAAACAGAACTGTCTCTTCTCACATGCTTTGTTGACATACTGCGTAACAAATGACGTGACATTAGGTCCGCATAGCAGGTCCTGGCAGATAAGTGAAACTTTCCTAGACTGTAAAACTGCAGTTCTACAGTTCACTCGGGAGCGCGACTGAAATATGCAAAAGTTAGGAACCGAGAAACAGAATCGAAATGCACGTGTCTTATCGAATCCACGTTTTTTGTTAACTTGGAACCTTGGAACCGGTTGTTGATACCCAACCCTAGCAGGCATCTTTAGAAAGACAAGGGTGTCTTTGAGGGCAAAACCACTACAAGTCATGACCTGTAGAGCAGTTTAACCTAGAGGATGGTCATTACTTTAGTTAGGGTACTCGTCAAGCAAACCATAAACGATAACAAAAATGTTAAAATGGAGTCATTTTTCCGACATCTTATAAATACATTCTGTATTGTGATATGTATTTTGGCCAAGTTTCGAAGCAGGATAGATAATGAAATAGTCCAAAATATAGCCTTTGCCGTTGCATATTGTTGTTGAGACTAAAATAGGTTAGTTCGGCAACATGTAGTGGCTGGCCCGGGTAGCGGAGTTCCACCCCATTCTAAAAGTTTCACAATAATGACCACCCGCTGGGGACGTCGCGACATCAAAACTGAAATTGAAATGTATATCAGCATAGAGCTGCTGTGGTGGTGTATTACAAAAATCACACATCTCAATAGCAGGTTATGTAGTTTAAAAGTCAGTAATATATTGGAAAAATATTGGGGAAAAAAGTTCTATGCCACCTGTTTTACGTGGAAATATGTTAAGGAAGTACCGTTTCATGTTGAAATATGTCATTAGCAAAGTACCGTTTGACATGGAAATATGTCATATTAAGGACGTACGGTGCAATCTGAATATCAATTCGCATTGTCTTTTGAAACCTGAAATCATAGTACCAGGCTCGGCATACCAGCTCTGGTGATCCGTTAACTTGTTCATGACTGTTAACCTCGCTAATCCTGTTTTCTCTCATAGCACTTGTTTGTAAAGGACATGATCTTTGATTATTTCTGTGACTTGTGTTGCTTGTGTATAATACCTGTTTCCCCTTCCCTCAGCAGCTCTCCCAGCTCCCCCAAAGCACTGAAAGTGAAGCAGGAGGATGGGGTGGAGAGAGTTACAAAGAGATAAGAGTCCCTAACCAGCTTAGGTAGGAGTATGGGTTGTTTCACAAGGAAGATGGAAGAAGACCAAACAAGCAAATTAAAACTTTATGTGTTGCTGCCACACACACAGACAAATGGCTTGTCTTGTTGATGAAATTATCTCTTCACTGATTGTGTTGGTCGTTAATTGGCTGAGTTCAATGGATTGTTAATTGTAAGATTAAGAAGTGCTTGATTACATTACAGTTATTATATTAAGTTATTATATGTGTCTCGGGCTAATATACTGATTCACCTGTTCATCTTTCTCTCCGCCGGTCATGGATTGTTTTTGGTGGTACGTGAGTGTGGAGAGTGCAGATAACACTTATTTGCTGCTTTTTTCTGAAGGCTTGTTGTTTGGGAATAGTTAACTGTTTTGTTCAAGGCTAAATACATTCCTAGTCAGCCTTTGATGGGGGTTTATCGGGAACACTTCGTAGTAAGGCTGCTTCTTCACATAATGTATCTGATCTTAAGTCTGTTCCGCTTTAGTTTGCGTTGCTGTGTTCAGAACTGCACACTAGTATTCAACCATTGGCTTACATTTTCTGTTATGGAGATCGAGTAAGTGGGTTATTCAGCCCTCTGTAAGCTTGTCTCATTGGTAGTTTCTTGTTCAAAAGCATGTAGGTTGTGTTGACAGAACTGCGGTCTGGATGGCTGCGACACATTATTCATGATCGCTACACACAAACACTGACCTGGCTATCTTCATTGCTGATCTCTTTATTTGGAAGGACAATGCCTTCTCCACTCTCCTTAATGAATTGCAGACGCAGAGATTTAGCAACATGACTGCTGGCAGGTCTTTGGGCTGTCGAGTCTTTGTGATGAGCATTGATGCGCACATATCTAATATTCTGGCGGTGTCCTCGTTCTACACTCTGTGGTCACCATAATCTGTCATTGTTACGATTATTTGTGAAACGCCAGTTTCACCAACGTTAATAAAGGTGCTGTAGGTAAGATTCCAGAGTTTTAAATAGAGAGCAGAAAAGAACAGAAGAGAGCTACATTTTGAAACCAGTCCCCTCCCTCTCTGCTCCCTCCCTACGTTTCTCCAGCATTGAGAAATGTTGCACTCACGCACCTGTGATTGACAGGCACGATGGATTGCTCGAACCAATCGGGGAAGAGATGACCTGGAGTGGTCTAAAATCTAAATTGGCTCATACAGAGGCAGGCGCAGTCAACTCGTAACAGATATTCTCAGTGAATTTCAGTCACCAATAGCTGATGGATGACACTCAAATAATAGCTCTTAAGTCTTACCTACAGCACCTTGAAATCTGCTTCGCTTCTGTTGTGTTGAATGGAAACAGGATTTTGAGCAAGATGGCGGCAATCGATTATGTAATTTTAAACATGCAGTCAGACACGTAAACAGTTATCTGTTATACATATGTTTTAGTCCAATAAGGTGAACATTTGGCAATGGGCTCCAAAGCATACATACATTTTTCCATACTATACCCGACCCAGACCTATGTGTCACTGCAAAACGGACCCATGAAAGTAGAAGCGATGTGTGAAAAGCTACCTGTGCAACTAGCAGAACATAGGGCTTTGACTATTGCCTGATATTTTTTTGATTTCACCCCTTCCGTATGTAATAACAATCCAAAATTGGAAACGTTGAGAATATGAACAAGTGATGTATTCTCTCCCTTAACAGCCTGTTTTATTTGAGAAGATTTTGGCTTTCTTCGCCAAATACACAGATAGTCCCATGCCCAGATTCAAAGGTTGACCATTCCTGACATTGCTTATTCAACTCATTTGTAGGCCAACTTATTGCATAGGTTTTACTCCCGCTATACGCTTCGGTGATGCAGTTCAGTTCCATTAATGTCCATAAATATAAGACGTCACACAGCCATCCATAGAGCAGAAAATATCATGATCGCTAAACACAAATGTTTTGAGAAAAGTTCAAAAATAGGTGGATTCTGCTGGCCAACGCAGCATGACGCTTGTGACTTTATAGTTATAGAATTGTATTTTGTCCGCAATGATGTAGTCATTTTAGTCATAACAATTGTTGTGTACACTTGAATCACTCATGGCCAACCGGACAGCAATGGGCGTTCTTCGTCAGTGTAACCAGAAGGCATGGGGGACATCTTTTTAAGTTGCCTTTACAGCAGATTTGGTATTTGGACAATTTTTCACAGAGGTGTCATCATAGGATAGCAGACCCGTAATTAGTGTTATGAGCGACTCCTGTGTTTGTCCTACGATGACGCCTCTGTAAAAAGGGTCTATTGCCACTAATTGCATTTCATTTATTAGTTTATTTGACAGGGACAGTACATATTATAAAACAATCAAAGGTCATCAGTATCGCTAGCTCCACCCATACAGCATGGTTGGTGCTCTTGGTACATGGTCAAGTCCCATAGCTAAGAACCAGCATCGGTGGTACACTTAAGGTGACAGTGGAAAAGCGCCATTAGACTTTGTTGTGAGTTGTGTTAATGTGCTTACTATGCTGTTTAGATGTAAGGGATGTGGTCACTTTGTTAGCCATGTTACATGAGCGATGACCAAAGATATTAAGGACCAATCATATTAAAGACATTTGGCTTGGCATCACAGTCATGTGTCACTATGTTAACACATTGCCAGCATAGTTCTCACAAGATAGTGTTAACGTATTAGGAGCCCTTTTTTTCCATTTGTTACATCAAGCTGAGGTGCAGCACACATTGTAAAAGGTACATTTTGTGTTATTCTGTGACGTTACATGTTGCATTGTATTTGCTTTAGTCAAATAGAAAATCCCATTTGGGTGACACTTTGTGAAGACTTTGATAGGCAGCCACTCGTGATCAGACATGAGCTATATAGTTATTAGTTTAGCTGGTGGTAAGCTCAGAATTGTCCAAAAAAGTTCAGTTTGGGTGCTAGAGAATTCCTATTTGTTAACCTTTTTATTCATCAGAATAATTATTATAAGCGTTCTACTGGCAACCATTCTTTTGCAGTGTAGCTCTGTCCTTTATTAGCCATAAGTAGGATACTGTTATATCAAACTATTGTACTAAGAGCTACATGCATGAACCTGAATGGACCCTAACGGGCCCTGCTATACCAGGCGCGTAACAGAGTGAGGGCTCGGGAGCTTCCATGTTAATCAATTAGAGAAGCTCCACTGCGTGTACATACACTAGTTTTACGCGAGAGGTCAAAAATCATTGTTTGAAAGCCTCTCTAGAGTGAAACCTTTGCCTCCGCTACACACAGGTATGCTGCCAGTGGTGGTAGGTCACTACACAAGCACTTCTGATATACTGTAGCTCTGGTGTAACACTAAGCTGGGATTCAACAAGACTGACTTGTTGAGGTCCCGCCCGTCAAGTCTTTTTTTTGTGGACAGAAAGCGTTGACACAACACGTGATGAGTTTACATAGAATGCGATTTAGCTATTTGGGCTAATATTAGCCAGCATGTGCTTTTGTTTTAGTTTCTTCTTCTGATACAAACTATTGTGGGCACACGGGCCGGGAACAGTTTAACCCCAGTGTCGGCTCACCTTGCCTCTTTACATTTCACCACATGGTGTAATTCAGTTCCTCAATTTAAACAATGTTAGAACTTAACATTGTTTAAATTGAGGGAGGACATTAATCTCACTAATGCAGACGATACAATGTTCTTATTGCAGAGGCAGCAATGTCATCCTATAGGGATTATACTAAGATCTATCAATAATATGAGTCAATATCACGTTTGTTTATCTGAATAATCATACAGCCAACTGGCATCTGACTAACTACTTTTTAATCTTTTAAACGCTTAATCATCCATGAGAATGAGAAAGAAAACCGTTTCTAGTTTAGTTGCCTATTTGTGGTTTTCATGACATGCCTAATCCAAAGTAACAGTGGTGGTGGTGGCAGACGGCTGTCATACATAAATTCCCTGCCGGTTTACAAACCATTTACACTGATTGAAATTCAAGCATTTACTTCCATGCAAGTAAGAATGTCAGAAAGCTTTTTAATGACCACTTAATTTAGGTCTAATCGTGGTTGGTTGGTTGGTTGGTTGGTTGCAGGTATGGCAGTAAGGCATTAGTGGCCATTTACTGAGATGTTTTTCCAGCTAATTGGACAATTCAAACTTGTGTTCCTAAATGGGCGTAGATTGCAGAATAATTATGCTTTTTTTTTTGTCCTCCGGTGTGTAAATGTAATCAGAAGTTGGTTACAAAGCCTTGATACAATGGCAAACTAGGTATTTTAATCAGCACATACACTTTACACTTCAGCATACGTGTAGCTTCGGTATCTCTGTAGTTTTTTTTATAAATAACTGCATGTGTAACTACATGCATATCGTCATTTTATAGACCCACTCACCTCTTCTTAGGCTAAGCGTGGACTACACAAAACATATTTTTGTACATTTGCTACTATCCTATGTATGTAGCATGTTGGTCACTGTATTGTATGTCTTGAAATTCATTATTGTCAGAATAGGGTTAAAAGCAACCAATCTGTTAGACCACAACCAAGAAAAAACTATCATTAGGCTTTTGTTTTGCATCCTTTTTTTCAAAACTGAAATCTGATCAGAATCGTATTCTGATCCACCTTCAGCACACCCCACATAGAGAGAGAATGGATAATTTAGGATCAAATGCATTTTATGTTGCCACAAAACCAGTTTCCTTTAGACCAGGGGTCCTCAAACCCCGGACTCCGGTCCGGATCCGGACCGAACCACAACTGTCTCCGGACTCTGAGCAAATTATACTTTTCATGTATTTCATGACATCGCCGCGACGCGTCAAAATTCTCTGCATGTAAATGTAAATGTAAATCTCCGCTTTCCCCGCTTGTCCGACTGCTCCACTGTCTGTAATAGGACGTGTACTCTGCTTTGGTCCGATCACATTCAGCGTAATTTATAGCTGTAAGCTGGGTTTTCTGCAAAGGATGCAACGAAAAGTAAATCGCGAATAGATCCCCCCCCTCCCCCGCTGTCAACTCTAGGAGTCTCCTCTGGACCTTTGCTCTTTGCGGACCTTTAAGATTTGTAATTGAGGACCCCTGCTTTAGACCCTACATGTGTTGTCTTTTATTGTGGAAAGCATTGACAGATGGTGACTTTTGTCACTCTTCAAACCCTACTGAAGGATATAATTGTATGTACTGCAAATGTATAGTCTTGCAGCAAGTGTAAAATTTCCTTTTACCTCACTGCCTACAGCAGACAGGTGGGTTAGAGGGGCTGGAACAAACTTACGTTCTTGTTGTTTAGATTATATTTCTGGAATACGTCCAGTCAGCATTGCATTTTTATTGTAAATTACATTATTTTGAAAAAAGGTTTCGAGCCCTGCTAATAAGTGTGTGTGTGTGTGTGTGTGTGTGTGTGTGTGTGTGTGTGTGTGTGTGTGTGTGTGTGTGTGTGTGTGTGTGTGTGTGTGTGTGTGTGTGTGTGTGTGTGTGTGTGTGTGTGAGAGAGAGAGTGCGTGTGTGTGTGCGTGGGAGCACGTGTGTCTATGTGTTTTCTCCTGGCCATATA
>OOFB01011089.1:1226-18640 GCA_900323305.1 Trachyrincus murrayi | reverse complement strand
ATCGGGAATAGACCCCCCCCTCGTCGGCTGGTCCGCAACGGTGTTGTCAATACTATGGACCATCCAGTGATATGGACGTCACTTTAATCCGCAGGCAGTTCTCCAGGTTTTAATGCGTCAGTCGATCCCTCTCGTGCGTCTTTATCGCATTCATTGAGGAAAAGAACGACTCGCATTTATTAAATTAGCCGTTGTTTTTAGTTCTGGCCCGCCACGTAATGGCTTTGAAAAAATTAGGCCCGAGGCCAAACTTAATTGCCGACCCCCGGTGTATGGTGTGCTTCCGCCATTTATATATCGTCAAAAATGCTTTTCTCAGAGAGAAAGAAACGAAGCGTTTAACCGATTTCTGGTTCCGACTACCAAGCACAGCAACGACTAGTCGACTAGTCGCGAACATCCCTAGTGGAAACTATCGTGGACATTTAAAGAAAAAAGAAGAAGCGCCGTTTGTACCGTGTATTCGATTTATAATTTGTTGGTATTTCTTGCATCCCTACTCTGCACAAATTTGTCCAAACCTGATTAACTTTTGGACAAATGAACTCTAATGTTAACACAACCCCCCTCCCCCGTCAGCTACCACCACAAATATAATCTAACTCTGTGGGAAACACTGCATACTGTAACCTAGGCTAATGAAAACTTTGTCTCATGAGAAACGCTGTTGCCGTTTCAAAAACAACTGTGTGCGTGCGTGTGTGTGTGTGCGTGCTTGGGGTCTTTGTTGCCATAGCATATGCTTGTTACTTTCCAACCCACTGTGCTCAAGTTGTTGACATTCTCCAATGAATGTTAAATGGACCTGTTTATTGTCATAGATGATTATTTGTCCCCCATTGATAAAATGACCACACTGATTAGTTTTCAGCCTGTCCTTTCACCCCATCTACTGGCAGATGAATGGACTAGCATTTCAACGTGGCGTCTTTATAGATTCTGTCTGTTGGCATGCATCTGGGCGGGGGCATCTAGTTCAACAGATCATTCTTGTGTAAAAAGGATTGCTTTTATTAACAAGCACATACTTAATGTTTTATTGTGAGCAAAGTGAAGTGGCCACTAGCATTAGGTCTGAATGGGAACCGCTAATGGTCCAATAACACCAATGTGTTATTGGACCCATCAGAACTCGTAGGCGTGTTTACAGCCCATAAACAAACTCAATGTTTGAAGTCTACATTGAACAAGAATGCTTTGCTTTGAATGTCTTCCTGAAATATGCAGCTCAACAGTACAGTAGCCAGTAATATACTTGTGCAATGTGTTGACTATAATATCCTCTTTTCACACTGTCACATCAAGATGTGACATGTATCTTTAGAGTACACACTGCAGAACAGTGACTGGACACATTGATTCGGATGGTGATAGTAAATCTCCTTTCTATCAGAAGTAGGCCTAGTTAAGTATTTATTAAAAATGCAATTGCATAGAGGTTATGACTAGATGACTGGTTGGAAACATGATGTAAACTGTATCTAGAATACATACGAATAAAGGTAATGCGTAGCTTAGTGTAAGAGGTTGTTTTTTTTGTATTCATTTCCATCAGATATCCTATGCTATACAAAAAGCTGTACACATAAAAACAAAAAAAAGGTATATCATCCGACTACGCTTGGGTACGACATAACCACCGTTGGTGTTCCACTTATAAAATATCCTTGTTCCCCGTTTGTTGATTCTTTTGAACGCAGTTGTGATACATGAGAGCTATGTCTTCTATTCATCTCACTGAGGCTCAGTCTCTGCAGTGTCACAGTGTCTAGTCTGCTGCTGTAAAGAGAGTCCTTGTGAGTTTCTACAGTGCTCCCGTGAGATGGTGCTGCTGTGTTTGCTGACATAAATGTGTTTTTCTCCCTTTTCAGTTTTACAAGCATGTTGTGCAGAGCGTGGAGAAGTTCGTACAGAAGGTGAGCTTCAGAGTACAATAGACACGATATGTGTTTGACTACCGGTCGAGTTAACTTAGTAGCACTACCACGGGAGTGTTTAATCCAGCCACATAAACGTCAATTATCGTCAACCTTTTCTCGTGTACTGACCCTTCTGTGAACTCTTATTATTACCCAGAGATGTTAGTGACAGACTGAGACGGCGTGTACACTTTGTACTTGCACTGCAACCATAGCACATGCCAATGCCGTTTCCCCTGTTGTTCCACCTCAACAGTGCAAACCGGAGTACAAGGTGCCCGGCCTGTACGTCATTGACTCCATTGTCCGGCAGTCGCGGCACCAGTTTGGCACAGAGAAGGACGTGTTCGCCCCGCGCTTCAGCAAGAACATCATTGGAACATTCCAGCACCTTTACCGGTGTCCCTCGGATGACAAGGTGAGAGACGCACAAAACACTGTTTTGTAACGTGTTACTTTTTCATTTCACGCGTGGCAATTCCCCCACCATGTTTTTTTTCTTTCTGTCGGCTTCCTGACGTTGTTGTTGTTGTTGTTGTTGTTGGGGTATTTTGATTGTAATGCATTTCTAACAACCTCACATCTCTTGTTTCCAGAGTAAGATAGTGAGAGTTCTCAACCTCTGGCAGAAGAATGCCGTGTTCAAGAGCGACATCATCCAGCCTCTGTTGGACATGGCCGCAGGGCTGCCCCCACCCAGCGTCACCCCGGTCATGCCCAGCAGCGCCGCAGCGGTCAACAACACCACACCTGGTCAGTCAGAACACACACACACACACACACACACACACACACACACACACACTCTCTCCCCCTAGAGGAATCCACTAAACATGATGATTACCGCTAATCTACCTGCTAATTGGTTAATGTTAAGTCTGTGTTGTGTGTCACATCTGTAATTGTATATTCATACAGTGCCTCCCTCTCTGGTTGTGTCCAGGTACCCCAGCCACCCCGGCGACCCCGGCCAACATAGTCCAGAGTCTGCCGGACTGGGCCTCTCAGATCTCCAACACAGACACAGTGGCTGCCGTCGCCCAGATCCTCCAGAGTCCGCAGGGACAACAGGTCAGCACATAGATCACAACTCTCTCAACGCCCTGTTCTGTAGCACTCCTAGCCTATATTTATTATATAGGCTAGGTTATTTTCCCTTTTTTTTATTCTTGTTGTGTTGCCGTTGTTGCACAAAAGGCGAGATGTAAATATAGTCTGATGATCAAAACTATTGTTAGAAATCACTGTGCTTGTGGTCGTCCTGCAGCTGCAGCAGCTGGTGCAGAGCCTGCAGATGCAGCAGCAGAAGCCCCAGCCGTCCCTGCTGCAGGCGCTGGACGCCGGCCTGGTGGTGCAGCTGCAGGCGCTCACGGCCCAGCTCACGGCCGCCGCCACCGCCAACAGCCTCAACCCTCTGGAGCAGAGGGTCTCCTCCTTCAACAAGGTAACCGCCTGCTCACCTGCGTACGGCCCTTTGGTTAGCAATTATCCGTATGGCTAATGTAGTGTAATGTTAATGTTTTCTTTTTTGTTTATTTCTCACGTTTGATGTTCTTATTTGATTCAGAAACTTCTGGGCCAGTTTGACTTTGGGAACGATTCGGACCGCAGCGAGGATTCCAAAAAAGACACTTCGTCTCAGCTGTGAGGACGAGTTCTATTCATCTCATCGGGTTTCCTTCACATGAATGAGTCCCTTCATGATTGAATTAGTATGTTGTCAATAACCGGATGTCTTATTAACTGGAGTGTTGGCCTCTCTGGTGGCGGCTCTCTGCAGGCCCATGGTGTCGGAGTCCATCAACAACTCCCTGTTCCACCAGCTGGCCGAGCAGCTGCAGCAGCAGCAGAACCTGGAGCACTTCCAGAAACAGCTGATGGAGCACCAGCAGAAGGTAGGTCCTCTAGTCTACGCCCCTCACACAGAGATCCTCGTAGTGCGTGGCGTACTTGGCTTCTCTAGGCGTGGTCTTTCTGTAGGAAGGTTTAGGTGCCTTATTCACACTATTAACGGTTCTCGTTGTCTCTCCTCCTTGAAGTCCATGAGCATGGAGACGCAGGACTCCATCTTTGGGCCAGAGAACCCGGTCCCTTCTGTCCAGAGCACTAGCCAGCCACAGCTCCCTGAAGCAGAGAAAATAGACGATTCCATTGACAACCAGCAACAGGTATCAAAAGCTTTGATTCATTTTTGTTTGTTTTGTTTCGGTAATATTTCCTCGTGAATGATGTGTACTGTCCAGCATGTGGCGTGCTGACACCGATACTGGTGTCACACCTACATGTCCAAGTGTGTTAAGGGTGTCACATGGTGATTTCAGGACATGGACATGGATCTGGATGAGGGCCCAGATGGAATGGAGGAGGAACTCTTTGAGACGGAAGAGAAGAAGACTGCAAGCACACGCTCCAGGACCCGCTCCCGGTCACGCTCCAGGTCAGAATTTCACTCCATCTCGCTCTCTCTCTCTCTCTCTCTCTCTCTCTCTCCCCCCCCCTCCTCCCTCCTGTGATCACATTTACTCCTGGCCCCTGTCTGGCTCTTGTATCTGGACTGTTTCCAAACCATGACTGACAGACACTTAAGTGCTACACTCAATTAGAGCAGTGGGTATATGTCATAGGCATGCTTTTTGTCATAACTTGTTCTACCACTTTATCTCACTCCGCACCAATTGGGATTCAATCATTTGATTGCAGTGTAATAAGTTCATGTTTTTGCTACAGGAAACCTCTGTACGTAATTTGTAAGCGTGTGCCATTTGTAAGCTTGTGCACCGAAGTCGATATGTGTGCTACATTTTAAATTGTGAAGTTCTACACGTGATGCAACGTTGGCCGTGCTCCATCTCACCAGGTCTCCCAAGAGGAGGCGGTCCCGGTCTCGCTCCGGCTCTCGGAAGCGCAAGCACCGCAAGCGGTCTCGCTCGCGCTCCAGGGACCGCAAGAGGAAGTCGTCGCGGTCCTACTCCAGCGAGAGACGCGCCCGCGAGCGGGAGAAAGAGAGGCAGAAGAAGGGCCTTCCTCCGATACGATCCAAAACCCTCAGTGGTAAGAGGACAGACCTGACGCTCCACGTGTACCGGCGCTACCGGAACGTCCCCGAGTGTTGATTGTAAATTCCCCATCAAGGAAGCAGGCAACCTTTCACATATTAACCGGTATGAATGGACTAATATTCTTGGCATCCATCCTATCCAGTGTGCAGCACGACTCTGTGGGTGGGCCAGGTGGACAAGAAGGCCACTCAGCAAGACCTCACCAACCTGTTTGAAGAGTTCGGCCAAATTGAGTCCATCAATGTAAGTGGAGCTCCCCGTCTCTCTCGTGAGCCGCAGCAGTGTTATTCACTGACCCTTTGACCTCGGTGTGAAATTAATCATCTCGGCCGTGAGCCGGGGAGATTCTCATTACCGCTCGATGACCTTAAAATGTTAATATTAACGGCCTCGCCTCCCTCCCTTCTGCCTGGTCAGATGATCCCGCCCAGAGGCTGTGCCTACATCTGCATGGTCCACCGGCAGGACGCCTACCGTGCCCGCCAGAAGCTCAGCACCGGCTCCTTTAAGATAGGCTCCAAGGTCATCAAGGTACCCTCCAGCCAATAAAATCCCTAAATTAGATTTTCCCCGCTTTCTCATTTCCCCCTTGTGGCCTCGGACAAATTGGATTGTCCCACAACCTCGTGGACTAGTGCCTTTCAACAAAATGCATTTGGCCGATTTCACTTTCCTCCCGAGTTGGAGACACTTTGGTCATGCTATTGCTATCGATACAAACAACATTCTCAATAGCGCTTTGGTGTGTGTTTGTCTTCGTGGACCAGATTGCGTGGGCACTGAACAAGGGCGTGAAGCAGGAGTACAAGCAGTTCTGGGACGTGGACCTGGGCGTCACCTACATACCCTGGGAGAAGGTGAAGCTGGACGACCTGGACGACTTTGCAGAAGGCGGTATCATTGACCAGGAGACGGTCGACGATGGTGAGAGAATGCCGCACGCAAGCTCTGGGATTCACCGACGCAGCAGAAATGCTTGCTGGTCGTGACGTATCACACTGTTATGACAATCTAACGTAAATACACATGCAGCCACTGGCTGGCATTAGCTTGTTTTGAGGTGGATTCGTTGGTGGAAGTTGTTTTCATGATCTTATAATAGACCCGATCTTTAATAAAAAAGCCCTCATCGACACTCATGTTTGAAAGGAGGTCTGAGATACATAAACACAGCTGGCTCTCGAAGCCTAACCACAGAAGGGGAGGAGTGCTTCAGAATGTTGCATGCTCTGCTTTTTGTTGTGTCAATACAGAGTGGGAGGCAGCCAAGAATGCCGAGCCAGTTAAAGAGCCCCCAAGCCAGGCAGTGAGTGTTGACGCCATGGCTGCCCCAAACACCCACGCAGACACCTACAGCCAACAGGTCACAATGATGCCCGTTCAGGTACTGAAAATATATACGTATGGGGAAAGACGGATCAGCATGCAAACACTGTCCCGTGTATTTATGAAACTTGACTTGCCGTTTGCAATGACCTCACGTGACCATCGCCACACACATAAACTATAGAAGCCACTGCTTCTCTCCCATGGGTTTTATCAGTATATCCTTCGGAAGGCAGCACCCTATCTCTTCCTGTGACTCGCTGGCCTGTTTCAGTGTGTTTGATCTACTGTTTGGCTCGCCCCATCCACTTCCTAACAGCCTTTGCTGTTGACCTGCTAATGGGTCAGTTGAGTGATTGCAGCACAGTCACACAGATTGTTTGTTCACTGTTGCGCAGGAAGTGACCGTTAAATAATGAACGTCCTGCTCTCAGGGGGGAATGGGCACTTAAAGTTGTCAAAGGCTCAGACGACCAATTTGTTTACGAACAAGGCCTTTTCGATGTCACGGCATGCACCTTAAGACAAATATACCATCCTCGACGTCCTCTTTCAACCCAATGGATCTCCTCTACTTAAACCAGCTTTTTGAGTCGTTTCAAAGAGTTACCAAGAGTTTCTGTTTGAGCCTGCTTTGGTGTAATGAATTGAATACCGAATACTGTCGTCTCACCACTGACCTCGCATGTCTCACACCTCCTCAGCAGCTGCCAGTGCCCCAAGCTGTTCCCTCTGCAGTGGGCATGGTGCCTCCATCTTACCCCGTCTCCATGGGGATACCCCCACCTGGCTACGGACCCCCACCACCCTTCATCAGAGCAGGCTTCAATGCCTCTCAGCCTCCCCCAGGTAAACACCTCAGATACATATATTTTCTAAGGAGTTGACTCACTACACAATTAAAAACGTATTGGGTTACTAATATGGCCGGTTTGTCTTCCATTCCACAGGTTTCATGCCTGGAGCTCAGACACCAGGCATGCCCTCAACTACATGTAAGTGTTCCCGAATACTACATTAGAGAAACCAGTGTCATGTTCCACAAGTTTTGTATGCCCTTTCCCCTGTTTCCTGTCTCTCATTGGTAAATCCCATCCTTACTTGTGACTTTAGTGCAGCCTTCGATGACCTCCAGCCAGGATATTGTCAAAGACTCTCCATATGGGGCCATGATCCCCCCTACCGGCACCATCCCAGGCAGCTTCATGCCCCCAGGCCTCCCCGGGGCGGGTGTCTTCAACCCCGTGGGTGTCCCTCAGCAGACTGCCAACGACAAAGCACATCAGTCGGCTGATGCCATGGAATCCGCAGCAGAACTTGCCCTGCAAGGTAGACTATGAATACACAATCAGTAAATGCCATAGGCTGGTCATGTCACACGTAAACCGAATGTGAAGTACTTTGTAATATGATTATATTACAGATTGTAGGTTCTAAATAATTCATTTAATAAGGACAAAGCAAGTATGGCAATTATTCATGAGGATAAAATTAAGTATTGAACAGAACACTGAATATCAGTGGTTTGAGGTTCGTTTATGAATCTTGTTGCGTTCTCTTCCGTTTCCCAGGCATGCAGAATGCTGTCCGCAGTGGAATGGGTCTGCTGGGCATGCACCCCGCCACCTCCCTCGGCCACCCGCTGCACCCCGCCGGCCTGTCCGGACAGCGGATGCCCGGCCTGCTGCCTATGGACCTGCGCCCCAACCTCCTGCAGCCCGGGGCCGCAGCCCGCTTCCCCCTGCTCATGCAGCAGAGCCTGAACCAGCAGGCCACCAGCCTTCTGGAGGCGTCTCTCCAGGCTCAGGCCCGCGCCAGGGCTCCCTTTACCCAGATGGACCCCTTCAACAGGGGCCTCAACCCGCCCAGCGACAGCCTGCCCAAGGCGGAGGAGAAGTCATCCTCCGGGGCCGACGAGGGCAAGGACCAGGACTACCGCTTCCCCCCGCCGGAGAAGCAGAGCACCGGCCTCCTGAGGACCCCTCCCCCAGACCAGCGCGACGGCCTGGGTAGCGGCGCAGGAGGGGGCGGTGGTGGAGGCGGAGGACAAGGAGGAGGGGGAGCCAGGCCCGCCTTGCTCCAGACCCCGGGGACCTCGGCTCCCAGGACCAGCCTGGTGGGCCGCCTGCAGGCCCTGGCAGGCTTCACCCCAGACAGCCGCTGGGGCCAGACCAGAGGGGACTTTGACGAACGCGACAGCATGCGGGGTCCCCCCCCACAGGCTCTGGGAGGCCCGCCGGCTCCCGGAGGGTCCAAGGGCTTCCCGGAGGAGCGTCCGAGCCCGGGCCAGAACTTCCCCAGCCGCTTCGAGAGCCGCCCCGGTGCAGCAGGAGCGACAGCCAGCTCCTCTGGTAACTCTGGGTCAGTGGGGGGCCCGCAGCCCTGGAGCCGCGGGGCTGCCGTCCCCGCAGCCACGCCTTTTGAAAGTGACCTTCACCAAGACCTGGACGACCGCCGGCGCCCGTGGGACAGGCAGAGAGATCGAGACGAGAGAGATTTCGACTTCAGGAGGGAGATGAATGGTAACCGCCACGGCCGCGACCGAGATCGGGAGAGGGAGCGAGACCGAGAGAGGGAGAGAGACAGAGACCGAGACAGGGATCGAGGCCGCGACCGCCCCAGGGAGCGCGAGCGAGACCGGGACAAAGAGAGGGAGCGTGACCGCGGGGGGTGGACTCCTCTCTTGCCTCTGCCTACGCCGCTGCTACCCACTCCGCCCCTCAACCCCAACCTGGCCCTGAACCAAGGCAAGATGCTGGCTCCCCTCAAACTCAACCCCCAGCTCCAGACAAGGTTCCAGTCCATGCTTCTTCCCCAGACTGCTGGCAAACTGCCTCTCACCCCCCAGCTCAACTCCTCGCTGCTCGGGAGTCCACCCAAGTCTCCCCCTCCAGCACAGAGCCAGGGAGCCGTGCCCGCACCCCAGGCAGACAGCCCCACCCCACCTCAGACTCTCTGCCAGGCCCAGTCACCTTCCCCAGCCCAGTCGCCGCCAGAGACCAAGGCCCAGAGCCCCACCGTCGAGGCGCCCACCCAGGCGCCAGCGTCACCTAGGCCCATAACCCCTCGGCCCGAAACCTCTCAGTCTGCGCGGTCACCTCCTCTAGATCCAGTCCAGTCGCCCCCAGCAGGAGCGGCCTCCCCTCAGGTAGTCTCGCCTCCTGATGCGTCCCCACCGCTCGTCTCACCGTACCACTCCCCGGCCGCCTGCCTACAAGCCCCCGGCTTCCCCGACGAGAGCGCCGACTCTCTGGAGGAGCAGGACGAACCCGGGAGCCCGCAGGAGTCGCCCCGCGAGAGACCTTCGCCACCCCAGGCCCATTGGGCCAACGGGCCCGCGATGGACACCTTCTCCGTGGCTGACCCAACCCCTGAGGCTTCCCCCGACATCTTACACCAGGGGGCGCCGTCCCCGTCCCTGTCACCCACCCCCACCCCAGTAATCTCCCCAGGCCCAAGGTCCAGTCCCGAGGATGCCCACAGCGAGCCAGAGGAGGAGGAGGAGGAGGAAGCACCACCACCACAGCAGCAGCAGGGGCCGCTGGCCTCTCCTCAGGACGTAGACAATGAACAGAATGAGGCGGTGGAGGAAGCTGCGAGTCAGCCAGTGCTAGACACTGACACAGACACTGAGGGGACATAATCATCACTCAGTAGGTAAAAGATCATTTTGTAAAGTTGTCTCTTCTTCTCTGCACTCATGTCCAGCAAACCACCCGCCAGACCCCCTCGCCACACGGGACATGGCGAGTAACAACTCACATCCGTGTTGTTGTCTTGAGAAACAATAACCAGATTTTATCTCTCACAAATACCCGTGTTCTTAAGTAGATGGCACGCTAGCTATTTTAATGGTAGATCATTTTGTATTTTATGCCTCCCCCCCCCCCCCTCTTTTTTAAGTTGTAATGCCACCAGACTCATTTTAATTAATCTGCGATTAGTGAATTTTTATGATTTCTCTGCCAAAATGTTTTAATTGTAATTGGGGCGGTGTCAGGTTGGCCTTCCTATGGAAGAAAGAAAGTAATCCTGGCTTTGGATTGAATTCAGTCCAACCACAATACTTGAAACAGCAGTGGCTGCCCCCTGTTTCCCCTCTGCTCTTCTTTTTTAAAGACACTGCTGCAAAGTTTTAAATGAATGCTTTTTGTGCTGTCCTATAATGCTTACTGTTTCAAAAGCCAAACCAATAGCCTGCATCATTCAGTGACACCGGTACAGCTGCTTTTAACTGCGGGTGGGGGGGGGGGGGGGGGGGGGGGGGGGGGGGGGGTTGTGGATGTTGGGTATATTGTTTTAGTTTGAAATAAACCTGCTTTGTTTGTTTAAACACTTGCTTTAGGACTGTATTTTCTGACCCCAGGACCAGTGGAAAACTAAGACCCTCTTAACAGACGTTTTGATTTGTCATTCACTATTTCACACAACCGTTGATTATCTGACATTTTTTGTTGTTGTTGTTGTTGTTGTTGTTGTTGTTGTTGCTCAAATCGCTGCTTGCACCGTCCATCCACAAGGTGTGGATGCATCCACGGGACGTAGTTCTTAGTTTGAAAATGACTCGAACGGCTTGTTCATCCCCCCCGCTCTCCTCCTCTTCTCTGGTGACCGTTGAGGATGGGGTTGTGCCTTTTTATTTTTTTCCTTCTTTTTGTGTGGATTTGTAGTGTTCATGATGATGATGATGATGATGATGCCGCCACAGAACCGCTGTGTGATATTTCACTGCTTCAGACCACTCTGTGACCGAGTGGACAGACACAGACACACCACTGCCCCCCCTACCGTTGTGAACCGTAGCCATTTGTACAGCACTAACCCTGTAGTAGAGAACAAGACAAGCCTATACTCCACAGCTCTGTGCATGCAGGCCTGCTGCCATGTTTTTAAAAGCCTTCCTGTCTTCTATTCATTTCACGCCGCGAGCCGGTATTCTGTTGGCCCACTAGGGGGAAAAAAAACCCTAGTCTGCTGTCCTGTTAGACCAAATGTCCACCACGGGAGATGTATTGTTGAATAAAGTATAAAGGTGCATCAGGACTTTATAATTCATTTAATTTGACTCGCTTGTCATAAATGGGGCACATGGCTGACCATACACACATTCTCACTGTGACTATAAAGCCCACAGCGGGCCAGGATTTGGAAGGACTATAGTAGTATTATTAGTATCATGCACAGCATACATTCAGTCTTTGACCATAGGCCTCAACAATTTGAGCAAAACAAATGGGTATCTAGCATTTGTTGGGCATCGTTAGTCCAGTCATACAATCATTGTAACTCAAATCTGCTTCATTATGCAGTCTTATAAATATCTTTGTAAAAGTATTATATATTTAGTCAGTCTAGGGAGAGACTTGACATTTACAGCGCTTTCAGCCAGTAAGCCGTGACATTCATGTACACCCCTCACCTTCTATATATGAAATATACCAGTCGCTAAAGGTCAGGTCCACACATTCACCACCACTCTGTTTAGAAATATAGGCCTTTCCTGTTCCAATTCAATCATTTCAATAATTAAATCAGCCAATTGGGTGTGTGAGAGCAGTGTTGGTGTATATTATATGGGCGAGGGAGGGAGCAGTGTTAGTGTATATATGAGTGAGAATGGGGTTAGCATATGGCTGAGAGGGGTTAGTATACGGGTGAAGGAGAGAGATCAGGGTTAGTATACGGGTGAAGGAGAGAGATCGCGTTTAGTATATGGGTAGGTATATGGTAAGCGATCAGGGTTAGTATATGGGTGAGAGTGGGGTTAGTATATGGATGAGAGTGATGGCAATATATGGGTGATAGTGGGGTTAGTATATGGGTGAGAGTGATGGTAATATATCGGTGAGAGTGGGGTTAGTATATGGGTGAGAGTGATGGTAATATATCGGTGAGAGGGGTTAGTATATGGGTGAGCGTGATGGTAATATATCGGTGAGAGTGGGGTTAGTATGTGGGCAAAGGAGAGAGAATGGGGTTAGTATAGGGGTCACACCCATAATATATGGATGTGAGAAAGTCTTAGTATATCTGTGAGAGCGGGGTTAGTATATACTCTTCACAGAGTCGCTCACAACACTAATTATGGGTCTGCTCCTTTTATGTACCCGGGCACGGGTAGCAGACTACACTAGTGAAGATAACACTGATCATTAACCATTGCTGGTGCTTTGACACATAAATGAAACACCTGCCTACTGACCAAATGTTAATGTTGAGCTCTATGCCTGTTGCCCTGCTGTGACAGCTGAGAAAAGGGTCTATTAAGTGTGTGAGGTTAAAGTTAGTACATCAATGTGTGAGTGATGGGGTTTAGTATATGGTTGAGGGAGTCAGTGGGGATAGTATATGGGCTAGGGAGATCAGGGTTATATATATGGGTTATGATGAGAGTAATAGTAGTACTAGCAGGTGCTGAGGCTGGCTGTACGTAGATAGCCCTCCACCCAGCATCTGGAAGTGCTTAGTCAGCAGGGCAGGTTCATACACTGAGCCTGCTGGCTGCGTCTGGACCAGGGCCAGGGTTAAGGCTAATGAAGTGCTTCTTTAGATTCATCAGCTTTCTCTTTATCTGCTCTAGTTATTCCAGTATTTAGTTACTGTAGTGGTTGAACAGGCGAAAAAGCATCACAGCAGATAGTGTTCTCACTTTTCTAACCTATGTTAACAGAATACGCCTGTAGGCTGGCTTCATGAGGGCGTGAGCTGAACTAGATAAACATTTGATACTAGGTACAGACCCTTTTCACAGAGGGGTCACAGTCGGACAAACACAGGTTTCGCTCATAACACTAATTATGGGTCTTCTTCTTCTATGTACCAGAGGGTAGTAGACTAATCTTTACTAGTTAAGCCTACATCTCTCTCGCCTTCTCCCTGCCCTGTTTATGTTGTTATTTACTAGCATTTAAAGCGATTCCACTCTTTTATCATTCAGCATTTTTAAGTCCCTTGGTATTGTCACAGCCAAGAACTTGCTATTTGTAGATGTTTATTTTTGTATTCTATTTATGCAACACGGCTCTGATTGGTCGCTATATGGGCTTGATGGAGGCCTGTGGAGACGGGAGTAAACATCAATAAGCTTGAGTGAGCTTGGGGAATTTTCTTTTCTTTGTAATCACAGAAAATGGCTGCAAATAAAAACAGACTTGTAGAATCAACGAGCTACAATGGGTGTCAGCTGTGTCACATTTTATTAACAACTGGCGCACTAAGTGCTACTATAGCAATGAGGAAGTAAAAAAACAAAACAGCCGAGTTCTGTTCAACGTAAAGACAAAGACATTTTGGTGGGTCTTTTCCCAGTGGCTGTTTCTAGTCTACCTCTGTGTGTTGCCATGCCTTCCACCCAACTGAGGCCTTAGCTCAGACAGACCCCTGGCCCCTGGGGGAGGCAGCAAAGGTAGAGAGGCTGACCTTTCAGTTGAGGATTACCCCAGCATGGCTAACTAGCATCAAAGCTCCACCAGCGAAAAGGCCATGGAAGTATTATATCTTATGAGTGCCAGACGGGCCCAGGTGGTAATCATTAGGCACTCTGTGGGTTAGGCTGCTGGCTGAGACTTCCCCGTTGTGAGGAAGTTAATTAGACCAGAGTTCGAGGGAGGTAAGAAAAGTCTTGTAAAAAAAACGCTTGAGGAGGAAAATGTAATGTCTTTATATTGAATCATGGTTTCCGTCCTTGGACCTATGCCCCCTGGGAGGTTCCTTAATATATGGGTCTTTTTGTTTTACACGGTTTGATTTTAATGGTTTAATTCTTACATTAGCTTTTCAGGGGATCGGTGGCGTTTATGATTTAGTCTCAGCCAATACTGCAGTAAAACTTAGTGAAAGGTACAGCAGAAAAAGCCATTATACACTGATGCTCTAACACAGGCGTTAACATGCCCACGGCCAACTCGTGTGGAGGAGTACTAGCATTACCCTATCTGGCCTGTAGGGGGCAGTGTGGGGTTACAGTACACTGGAGATGCTCTCTCGTTCCTTTGCAGAATGTGCTTTTTTAAGTGCGACAGAGGTATGAAGCTGCAGTGTTCAGCCCCTTGCCTTCTGTGTTGCTGTTCTCACTGGGACACATGGAAGCGAGCCAAGGTGGAAAATATTATTGCACCATTTTTTTCTTAGGAACAAATCTTCAAAGTAAAAAAAAGAATGGCTAGATAAATTGCAGCAGTTACTATTGTTTATTGTGCCAAGATGGTATTATCAAATATTAATTCCCATAACCCACCCCTTATGATCGATGGGAGAACAAAGTGTGATGAATGGGATCGTGTTCGTAAAGAATCTAAAGCTGTTGGGCCCTCTCTGGGCTGCATCCGTGATTTAGTCCCTTTAGAAACACAACACCATACCCCAGGACGGACCGCAACAACAACAACAACAACCGCAAACCAACGGCAGTAGTAAAATACCCAGCTGACATATTGGCACAGGGTGGCTTGTGATTCTCTGTCAAGATCAATACAGATAAGCGTGCACGCGAACTGTGCGTGTGGGCATACATGCGGCCAAACACACACGCATGAGCTAGCGAGTTTGCGCATACTGCCTATATTTCATCCACCTCATTGTGCAGGAAGAGGAATCCCCTATCTCAGCTCCCAGTCGGCAGCCCGGTGCGGGTAATTACTCACCCCTGTGAGAATGTGCATAACCCACCCCACACACCCACCCACCACCACCACCTTCCTTCTTCCTCCATGAAGGATCCCGGCCGGCTGGCTGGCTGCAGGCTCCTTGCTTATCAGGTCCAACAGACTCCAAGGTAGCCGGACCACAGAGTCCCCCTCCCCCCTCTCTCCCCCCTCTGCCAGCGAGGCCTTGGGAGTGGCGAGGAATCAATGCAGCATGCAGTGTGTTGTCCTTGTTGGCATTTCAGCAGCAATTAAGTTTGGAATTTTGTTAGCGTAGCACGGTATGAGGATGATGAAGATATGAGCCCACTTCAGGCCGACTGCAGGACGCGTCTTTGTTCACGTAGCAGCGGGGCCACTGGAGATTAAACCAATGCTATCGTCACACTGTATTGACCCGTGGAGTTGTGTTTTAGGCTTGATGTACAGAATACACTCAGGCTTAACAGCGGTGTGTCTAGATGGACGTAAATGTTGTAATGAGTGTTATGGTGTAGGAGGAATGGTTTCACTCTATAATACCCTAATGAGAGCCACTGTCTGTGCTCACGAGTTCATAAAAAAAACCATTTCATCTTTGTTTTGAGAGAATTTGAAATTTGCCGTGAAAGTTTATTTCTCAAGACCCAATGAGTCTGAAGAAATTAGAAGCTCACCAAGTTAGACAATATTTGCATTTTGACGTTGTGTGTGTGTGTGTGTGTGTGTGTTTATCAGAGTTTTGCATGCCAGGCAGTGAATCCCAACCCCCCACCCCCTCCACACACACAGACACACTAGTTTGTGTATACTGACTGCGTCAACAACATTACAATGTAATCTGAAGGGAACACATCGCTGTAAACATGCAGCTCACACACACAGGGAAACACCACACGTGTGTTTCCACTTAGCGTCCGTTTAGCTGGTCCAGGTTCATCTGCAGTGTCGTCCTCTGCTGCCGGCTCCGCTGAGGACTTAACAGACATGATCTGTTGGACGCTGTTATACATGTCAATGTGTTCCACGTCTAGCAGGGATGTAGGCTAGTGACTAAACAAGTGCCTGTCTGGATACATCATTTCATTGTTCAGTTTGGAAAATTCGAGTATTGTTTGGAAAAATAGTGTTGGGTGAGCCTGTGTGTCTCCCATCACCTCTAAGTTTAGCAATTTAGAGAAGCCAGTAAAGTGTTGGAAAGGAAAAAATATATATATATAGAGAGAGAGAGAGAGTGAGGTAGTAGTCATGGAGACAACCAAGCTTACACACCTCTCCAAACACCCATGGACGACCTACTCTCAAGTCACTGTGGGTTGCGTGCACGTACATACACACTAGGTGTGTGCATTTGTCCCTGGGATGGATTTTGTGCATGTGAGCGTGTGTATGTATTATCTTTGCGACAGGGGAGCTTATTAAATTTACCAACACGCAGGCTGGGTAGAGGGTGAGAGGTGGGAGGCAGGTGAGGGAGGGGAGGGGAGAGGTAGTGCTGCAGTATTGCTGAGCTTGCAAGGGAACATTTTGACAGCGCAATGAAAATGACCTTGGAATTGGGGAACTTTGGAAGAGAATTATGCAAAACGGGCAGGTAGGAGACACAGTGCTTTTTTGTCGGGAGCTCCCGAGGACCTAATAGAAGGCAATAAATCCCCACAGTTATTATGTTTCAATACCCTTTCTCTCTATGAAATCAACATTACGACATGAACCACAAACTCGTATATCCAGATAAAAGCAGTCTTATTGTATTCCAATAAAATACAGTGTGTAAAATATAGTGTGTGTGTGTGTGTGTGTGTGTGTGTGTGTGTGTGTGAGCATGTGTGTGTGTCTGTGTGTGTGAGCCTGTGTGTGTGTGTGTGTGTGTGTGTGTCTGTGCATCATGGGTTTTGCGGAAGGAAGACGTTGTGAGAAAGCTTGTAATTATAGAGCTGACTCAACTGCTGGCCTGGGGATGTGACACCTGGTTCACCAGCCGCCATAGAAACTGTCATTGTTTCCATACAGGAGATCATCCCTGTGCCAGTGTGTGTGTGTGTGTGTGTGTGTGTGTGTATATCCACGCGTTTACGTCTAGTGTCTTTATATGTTTATGTCTGCGTCTACATGAACTGCGTGAGTGTCTACCCGTCACTCTCCTTCATTCGACGTCGCCTCATCCCACTCCACCCACCGCCACCGACCCGTTTTTGGTGTGTTTGTTGTTGGGGGGGGGGGGTTTTCCGTCAGTTTGTTAGCGTAGCGCACCAGTTAGCTGCCAATTAGCCCCGAAGGCCCTCCTCTGTTGTCTGGATGTTTGTTTACGACACCGACGACGGCGACGAAAGCGCTCTCCCCTCCTGAGAGCGGAGGCGTCACTCAGATGCAGGAGATGGAAGCAGAGCAGACGGAGTCCCGTTTACAGATCAAGAACCCCAGCCCCCCCCCCCCCCCCCCCCCCCCCCCCCCCCAAAAAACCCCCCCCCCCCCCCGGGGGCCGGGGG
>OOFB01011081.1:28563-42943 GCA_900323305.1 Trachyrincus murrayi | reverse complement strand
TCCCTTACATTTTCATTGAGCTTTGTAGGAAGTCACACACACACACACACACACACACACACACACACACACACACACACACACATACACACATACACACACACACACACACACACACACACACACACACACACACACACATACAGAAGTAACAGACAGATGTGTTTCCATGGCTGTTAAGCCTATTGTGTTCTTTTAAAGGCAACACTGGTGTTAATGCCCACATTTAAACTTATAACTTATAAACACATGTTCTTCTATGCCTGGACACGCACACACACACACAATCGATTTATCATTCAAAATACATTAACATCAAAGCATCAGAACATTTACTTTCCTATTCTGTTCCCATCCATAGCTTACATTTACAAAAAATATACTTCAATCCATCTATTGATGCACAACATTTTTTTATTGAACTTTCTTTTAGAACTAAACTCACTTTATTGTATACTTTATTGTTATCATTATACATACCTTTACCATCTATGAATGACTACATACTTAGAGAGCATACCTGTAACCGCTTGTTTTCTCAGTATGGTGTTCTGCATGAGGTAATCATTTGTACCCAGGCCTATTCATTGGGCTACCTTTGTTGTGGTACAGTATTTCCATTAGCTTGTCTGTTTTCCTAAGCTTGCATACCAAGCTAAATGCGCATATTCTGTGGAAAAATACAACGTAATTATCTTTAATTAAAGTGTTCGTTCATAATTGCTCCTGCTTGCAAAAGAAATCTCTAGCTGTGTGCGATATTGACTGTATTAAGTTCCCTCATTACAATTTACATACATACTTGAAGCAGGCATTAAGTTGGCAGGATAAATAAAATCTACAAAGACAAACTAAATATTATATTGAATGATCTCAAACTGTTTTGTTTACCAATTTAGAATGCGAAGCAGCAGAGCATATGTGCAACCTGATAGGTGCTTAAAACTCATCCAATTGTGCAAATGTGACTACGAAATTGTAATTCGGGAACCTCTAGTTTAGCTTACAGATCAAATGGAACACTCTATTACAGTTGAAAAGCTCAATATTTGCATACAAAACAATGACTATGTGAAACCCGCAAGAACTGGATTGAACCATGTTAAGTCGATACGAGTGCAGCTTTGATAGAGAAAGTTACAAAATATGATTTTTATTTAGACGGAGGCCCTGGGCTCCAGCAATAGTGTTACTGTATTTGTATGCGATGATGAACCATAACCAAACCTTTCTGATATTGAGCTCAAAGTATCAAAGCTGTAAAGAGAGTGTCTATTCCTTCTGAGGGTGTTATACACCCTCAATAATTCCAACATGGTTGGAATTTGGCCTATATCTAAATTCTTGATAATAATCGTACACATTATCTTCGCTATGTTCAACAGAAGGTGTATTAAATGCTATCGATAGTAAGATCACTAGTTTCTTCACATACTGCTTGCATTCAGTCATATTTCATACGACATATTCATATGTCATATTTCATACAACATTCTGGGGTAGTATTGACACAACAACTCCCAAGAGATACATCATCGCTAGAATACAAGGGGCGGGGCTTAACTTACACCAATTAACACTCGGGATTGGTTTAATTGGCAGAGCTGGAGGAGAGATGATTGGCTTGCTCAACACTTTCATGTGTAAATTGTTGACCAATTATGCACCTGCTGCAAAAGATTAACCATACTTAAAAAAACGCAGAGAAGAGATCTTATTTTAAACAAATATGGCAATTGAAAGATCATAACAACATCAGATTTTTCTGGAGGAATTACAAATATGAAAAAATCCAGTAGACCGAATTGGTTGTTTTTGTTTTTCTTCACAGAGAAAAGCAAGGGCTGTTTCCCAGACCCAGACAGATGCTGCAAAACTATTTCTTTATCCAATTAAATCTCAACAGTATGGACATGCATATCTACTATAGCTAGCAGTAAGACCGGGGAAGTTGGATTGTATACTGCACATAGGAAGGAAATAATGTAGGTCTGCCTTGAAAGTGTAATATTCCAAATAAATGTACAATCAACTGTCCAACTTATAATATTAATATGACTATTTTGCTACTACACTAATATTTTAGCTGCCTAATACATAACACTTACTTAATGGCAATACTAATACAAACATGAATACGTTGCATAATGTGTTACATGTCAATATACCCAGCATTCTTCTCTTCTCGAGGTAACAAACGCTCTGCAGCATGTATTTCCCGTTGCTGGCCATAAACTAAACTCTGCGTTTCATATTCCCCCCCCCCAAAAAAGGGTGTGCTTCTCACACCTCTCCTTACAGCACTCTGCCCCGTTTCGTTCACGGCTGTCTTGGTTTATATTACAGAGCCGGTGCTGGCTGCGGCCTTGCAGTTCAGCCAAATCACCATAGAGTCCATTAACGCTTCCTTCAGGGTTCCCCCACCTCCGATGCCTCCCGCTCTCTTGCTGCTCCATAGCTAATTTAGTTTCTCTTACCTCATGCCAGGATTAGTCCTCCTATCCTGCCCCTGGTTGTTGTTGGGCAAGAGTATGTGGAACACAGCCACCACAAGGCATCTGCATGTGGGTGGTTACCCAACTGCAAACAATAATAATACAGTTTTACTATTTGCTTTTTTGTCAATTAGCAGACGCTTCAATTTAAAGCAACAGTCATTTGATGTCGTTCAATGTTTTTGTTATTAATTAACAGAGAGTTCATTAATAACCTAATAACCTTATATAGTTCATTGATAACCTAATAACCTAATTAATAATTCACAGTTAGGCGTCTTGCTCAAGGATGCCTCCAGGTAGGGTGTGGACCATATAGTTCAAGGGGCATCTTGTTGAAGGTCTCCCCATGTCTCACAAATCAGACTGATGGCAGACAAGCTCAAATTTGGGTGAACGGGGTGTTTCACTTTCTTTCGCTTCATATTTGTTTTCGACCAATCATGTTGCTGGAGGCGACATGATTGGCAACATGATTGTAAAAGTGTAATTGGCACAAACTTGGCCGGCAGAAGTAAACTGTAAAAAAGTGTCTGTAAAGGTTTCAAATCAACACCGTGTAGACTGGCCACTGTAGAAAAACACTTATTAAAATCCCCTTCTGAAAGCTTCATCCACTGGCAGGAATGAGTTTCTCCTCAGGAGAATATCTCTGTAACAAAACAGGAAACAAGGCATAACTCCGCCCCTTGCAGTTGTTGGTTTCCGGCCCAGGGTCTCGGCCGTCTCCCCCCCCAGAAGTTCTGCTATAACATAGTAGGACTGCTGGATCCCCGATTACTACCTCCCAATCCCCAATTCATGAAGTAACTAACATTGCAACTGTCTTTATTTGTTTATTTCAAGGCAAAATGTTAAAGGAGTGAACTTTTCACAACAGAATATAATTGCGTGGACTGCGCGGCCTCCATGTAAATGCGGCCCTTACAGGTAAACTGTCTGGACGGTGCTGGAAGTGCCACTGACCTCTTATTGGCAGTTCGGTATCACGCAGCGCCTCCTCCAAATGGCGCCGAAGGAGTTTGACCTTTTCTCATGATCTCACGGCTGTCAGAAGATGACCTTTTTTCGCATGCGATCGTGCGGGTTTGACCCCTTTCAGATTAGACACAGTCTTTGTCAAAGTGGTCAACACTAACCAGGTGTGAGCAAAATGAAAATGAACAGGCGCTTGTTTTGACGTGCTTGGTCTGTCATGTTTGAACCGTACGCCAGCTACAGGCAGTGAGTCAGTTTCCAGAGGTGTGTGTGTGTGTGTGTGTGTGTGTGTGAGGGTCATGATTTCATCGTCAGATGAAATGGAAATGTTTCTGTTGTTTCAGCACCAAAGTTTCCCCTCGGATGAATCACAGAAGTAAAAAAACGTCCAGAGAGACTCGAGAGTCCAACCGGTCGCCGCAGCTCTAGTGAGTAAAGAGAAATCCGATTCATTCCCGCCCACACAACGTCTGTCAGTGCATCTTCTTTTTCCTTCTCCACTAAGATGCTTTTACAGTCAAAAGTCAAGATTTTTTTTTTAAACAAATCAATAAACGTCTGTTCTATACTGCGAGGCCCGTGGGCACATCTGTGTGTGAGTACGTTGGTGTGTGTGTGTGTGTGTTAATGTGTGTGTTGGCGGGACTTTGCGGTAGGGTGGGAAGAGGAAGTGGGCTGAGGAAGGGGCAGGTCGGGCCCCCATCCCACGGGTGGGTCAAGGTGAGTTTGAACGCCTGACGGCTCGCTCTGCAGATGTCGTCCGGTCATTATCCTGAGGCTGCCATCTGCCACTCGGTCCTACATGGGCCCCTGGACACACAGCCTTCGGGCCCCCCCCCCCCCTCCCCCCATGTGTGTGTGTGTGTGTATGTGTGACTGACGGGATCCATGCCCCTCTCTCTCTCTCCGCTCGGACCTGATGCTACACCTGGTAGGGGAATACGAAATGGGGCAGGGTCGCTCAGGTGTGTGTGCACTTGCGCGTGTGTGTTTGTGTGTGTGTTGGGGGATGGGAACTCAGAGAGAGAGAGAGAGAGAGAGAGAGAGAGAGAGAGAGAGAGGTTGAGAGAGAGATATAGAGAGGTGAAGATGGGGAGGGAGAGTCAGAGAGCGAGTGCAAAAGAGAGAAAGAGAGAGAGGGACAGAGAGAGAGACAGAGAGAGAGAGAGAGAGAGAGAGAGAGAGAGAGACACACACACAAATACACACACACACGCACACACACACAAAAATACACACACACACACACACACGCACAGGGATGCTTTGAAGTGTCCACCACCGTGGCTTAAACTGGGATATTAAATGAATGTTGGCACCTCAGTTTATACCTGGCCTCACAGCTTCACAGCTGATACCCTGGCTTCTTAACCTCCCCTTGGCGCTGCTGCTGCTGCTGCTGCTGGGGGGGGGGGGAATATCGGTGCCACGTTTCTCTGCCAAGATAATTTCCCGCATTACCAAGTAGACCAGAGTCCACTGGTTTAAACTTGAGAGGGGCACTTAACTCAATTATTCTATTTGTGAAAATGGTTGGAATTCATCTGTGAGTCGGAAGATCGTGACTTCCTCGAAAAATGGAATTGGTCTCGGGAAAAAGGAGCCTGATCTATGAAGGTATATCTCTGGGCAGGGTATTAGCTGTGGAAATGAGACTCTTACTTTTGGACATGCTTAATCATCACTTTCCCTAAGGTGGTGTATTTTGCCATGACTTCTGATTTAAAGTTGTAATTTTACCTTGATAGGATTTGAGGTTAATCTCCCTGGCTCATTAGAAGGAAATGTTATTTATCCTGTGAGAAAAGCAATCTTTTCTGCTATCATTGAGGAATAAATTATACTCCCTTCTATCCAATGTCTAGGCATCCTTGAGCAAGATGCCGAACCTCAACCTTCTCATTAATGACATGTATGTTAAAAAGACTCGCTTTGGATAAAAGCATCAACTAAAGGACTAATATGCTGTACGCTTCTAAGGACTCTAAAGCATTAATATGTATACCACACACACACACACACACACACACACACACACACACACACACACACACTCAGTGCATACGTATTTTAAACATTCTTAACAGATAGGTTTGTGAATTTTGAATTTATTCAACTAAAAAAGTTGAAAAAGTGCTGGTGATACAGTGTGTCTGCCCTGGGTCTTCAAGACAACCAAGACAACAGCCCAGACCTTTGTGTCAACTCAAGAATCACACTAAAAATACTTCAAGGGAGCAGCAGAAGTGGAGGAATATACTCGTCCTATTAAAAATGTATATCTAGCCAATGTGTGAACTCAAACATCCGGTTTGGACAGAGAACTTCAGTCATCATTGCTGCTGTTGGACTCGGAGGGCAGGGTGGATATATGAGGAAAACTTTCCACAGGTACTCTGAGGTGTAAACTACAAACATCAGTCAGCGACTGCACAGAAAGCTTATGGAGTTTCATCAAAAAAATTGCAATTTGTGGCCAATGCAATCTCTGCTGCCCGCAGGCCTGTACGCACACACACGTGTGTACACACACACACACACACACACACACGTGTACACACACACACGTGTATACACACACACACACACACACACACACACACACACACACATGCAGCCCTTTGATCTTTTTCTCCCCCCACCCCTGTAACTTTTGTATCATCTGATTTCATCCCCGAACCTAAACTCAAAGTCCAAGGTTATGTGCTGGATCTGGAACATTCCGTGGCCAAAAAATTCTCCTCCTTCGCCTTCAGTTTTTCGTTCTTTCTCGCTCTCTCTTTCTTTCCTTTTCCTCCTACTGTTCTACAGGCCCGGTATCCCACGGTGTAGGATGGATGGAGAATGGGCCTGGCGGAGTTCCAATGCCCTCGATTTAGACGTAGGCGGTGGGCGGTGTTTTGTGGGCACGCCACCCCTCTCCGGCGTCCCCCATAGGCCTACTCCTGGAAGCGAGACCGCACCGGCTGGTGCTCTCAGTGGCCGTGTCCATGTACCTGCTGAGCTGAAACATTTAGCTCACGATTCAGCCGCTTGGAGTCAACCACAACCACAACTCTATGGGACGGGTGCTATGCAGTCGAAGACCTGCTGCATTCGAAGGCCTGCTGCATTCGAAGGCCTGCTGCATTCGAAGGCCTGCTGCATTCGAAGGCCTGCTGCATTCAAAGGCCTGCTGCATACATATCTGTGCTAAAGGTGCCTTGTTATGTAAGGGGCATCACGTCATCTGTGATCATCACAAGGTGAATGTGCAAAGCGGAGCGAACGCTACATTTGTACAAATTGCGTGACTGAACAGTCCTTGGTGGCCCAAGGACTGCAAGTAGCCTAATGCTAAAGTCAGAATGGAGAGCGAACGTGTGAGTTAACGGAACGGGAACATTGCGAGTGTCAAAATGATTAACCAAATAGCCGAGGCGGCTGTAGGGAGATATTTCTTTCCTCGCCTTAATGAGCTACATAGGACAACTACAAGCAGACATGAATAAAAGAGAGTGTGGTAAAAAGTGTTGTACACTTGAACAGTTTGATGTCCTGTTGCAGATTATGAAGTACGCGTCGGGTGTGCCACATAAATATGAAATGTTTAATATTGCTGACTGCTTCATAAACTCCCTTTTATTCCCCCACCACAACCAGCAGCTGACTTACTTCCACCCAATGAACTGGAAAACAGGTCTATGATTTAAATACGGAATAAAATCAGTGAAACAAAAACAAAACCGGTAGTGTGTAGACGTAGCCTATATAGCCTACTGACTGCATGGATGTGACTTTGTTGTATAGGCCTTCCTATTCCTCTATAGCATATTGCGTAACCTACTTTTTTTTAATAAGTTATAACAGATAAAGGACAAAACACATATTTCACAAAAACATTTTCGTGCATTTGTGGTTTTCCCAGGTGATATGACATCAGATCAGAACAAGAGAAAGGCGTCGCTTGTCGAAAATGTTTTCGGTTGTTTTCACCAACATGGAATACAATGCAAAATGAATGCTTATGTAACGGTGACTGTGAAGCTTTGGTTTATTGCTCTATTATAGAATAGACCTCGCTGAATCTTTTATTACTATTATATAAATATAATAATATTGTTTATACTGTACTTTTATGACAGTCTCTCTGTGTAGCCTACGTTCATAATTGCGATTTCATGGAACTCCCCAGCACAGCCAAAAACCACACACGTAATGAATGAATGTGTTGCTTGTGTAAACTTGTGTATAATTGTTCATTGTTCAATCAATTCTGAACATGATTTTTTCATAGTGTTGTACCTTATACATAACATAACATTTTGTGCAATAGCTAGTTTTTTCCCTTTGTTTGGCAGTGCTACAAAACTGTCCTTGTGTTTTTGGAATCTATCTTATCTTAGGATTTATGTTGTTTACGTGTCTTTATTGGGGTAATGGATGCTTTTTACAGAGTTCCTCACAAAAAGACAGTTTACAGTTCTGCCCTGCCTCTCTCTAAGGGTTGGCCAGTATGTTAACATGTAATCTTTTACTGGTATTTTCAACAGTCCTTGACACCTTAACCCATTGAAGTGAACATATGGCAATGAAGCCATATTACGACATCAACCAGTAAATCTTAGCATCACGTCCTATGGTGGCCACATTTTTTTTTCTTTTGCAGTTTAACTGTAGCCCAAGGGTGATAAAGAGAGTGGCTGGCTGCAGTGACCCAGGACTTAAATCTCTTTATAATAGCCCAATGCTACCTGGGGAATACAAAGTAACTTTATAACACTTGGGTAGTGGTCCGAATGCAGCACCACTCTGAGTCCCCTTTAGATATCTTTTTGTTCTCTTTACATCTCAATTTCATAAAAAAGTAATGTGTTTGCACTGGGATAAGGTGACCCTTTTGATGGATGCAGGCTGTCAGAGAGGAATCTCTACATATCGAGCAGTATAAATGTTCTTGTATATGTTATTGAGAAACACAGATAAAGCTCTTTTATAGACTTCTTACAATGTCAACCTTGTTTTACACCAGTGTAAACGCACACACTTGCCTAGTTTAACAATGACTTCTTTAACCATTTACTTGTTTTAATGACATTCTGTATTTCTTTTTCTTTTGATCATTTATTGTTTGCTGTATTTTCTCCTTATCTATGTTGTATCTTTTGTTGTTCCCATGTGGAAGAATTATTAATCACTTACCTGGGCTGTCAATCAATCACTTTAGATCACCAATAACATAAAATAAAAATGATCTTGTTGTTGTGATTGTTTATAATGAAATATCCCCATATCTGACACATTTCGTTTATTTATTTATTTGATGCTATTTAATGTATTAATATGTTATTAACGCTATTCAACAACATATGCATTGCATTTTGTCTCTCTTTTTTTCTATTTCACTCTAAATAGCCTACTGCATGTCAAACAGGCCAACTGCGTCTATTTTACTAGTCGGGTTAAATAGGGATCTCTGAGAGTTGTAGCCTAAACTAACAGTAACAGACTGCTCGTATTATGTTTTTTCCTCCATGTAGTATTATTAAATGTATGACTCTAGACATACTCTAATTGATTGTAGTCAAACTCATGGGCGTTACAAATCGTCCCGGCCCCCGCACATGCGTGACACACAGCATGAGTGATGAACCATAGTCGATGAATCGGACTCACTTCGTCTCCTTCTCAGTAACATTGTCTCCAACTTGCCTCAAGAAGTACAAAAGAAAGTTGAGCAGAATAAGAAAATAAAGCGCACAAAGGTATAGCAACGGCGAGGTATGGAGAAGAACTGCCTCAATATTTCAGACGTCTCTGTGCCATCGACCTCCATTAGACCGATAACCATTTTTGGCCGACATGATTGAGTAGAAAGCATTTAGTGAATTGGTATTATCAGTATTAAATTATAACGCTTAGTGCAGTAAAGGTGTAAATCAGTATGAGTAGTGTGTAGTCATTAGGTTAAAATAGATAAGCTATGGAATATGTCCTACATTGAATTGATAGCTTTCTTAATCCACCACGTGGAACCGTTGTTACTCTGATTGGACGCCTTTATTTTACTACATATTATTTAGTGTATGACCGATTTCAAGAAGCTATACATCACTTGACTTCAAAGGGTTTCTTCAAACTGTTCAATTAAACCAAACTCCTAGGGTGAATTGTATGCTTTTCCATTTCTCAAATATATATATTAAAAAAAATGCATCTACAGTATGCCTCTCATCTATTTGATGTGAAAGTACAGAGGATGAAAAACCATTATTTATATTCTGTCACATCGTATCTCCCTTGTTGAACCATCATCAAAGAGAACTGGACATTGCAGCAGGATCTTAAACTATTGCATGTGGCCTAATAGAATTAGCACTTCAGTGGCTGTTTCAGTGGACGTTTTTTTAAAATTATTTTTATTACGGCAATTTGTGGAATTCCACTTGAATTTACAGACATTAATGTAGCTTTTCTTTTTAACATAAGACTTTGGAGAAGTGATGAATGTGGTGCGTGTGGTGACTGTACTTTCCCCTAACCTGGTATTAAATAATGTAACCATTTATTGGTAGAGAAATGTTGTAAGGTCACCCTCCTTCAAAAGATTAACCTCTAAATACTTTATTTAGATGGAGACACCAAATGTGATTAAAGAAATGATGGACCTCCGTTGCTGTCAATTTACGAGGACATGGAGGATATGCAGGATACGTCGGTAACGTACGACACTCTCACCAAATCTTTTTTCTTTTTGTCTCCCTCCTCCCAATGATAAAAAGGAAAGATTTTTTAAATAAAACATTGTGAATGTGAAGGCAATAGGTAGCTGAGGTGCTTTGATGAAGCAAGAAATAGAGAAATTGGAGACAGCGAAGTGACACACTGCAGTTCAAAGTCCCAGTCCTGGAGATTGTATTTCCAACGAGTTCCATTCCTTAGAATACTCGGTTATATAGTAAAAATGTAATTCCCCAGCTGACCCGAGTACAATGACAAGAAGTCCACGTAGTCATTCAGTCGAAACGCTTTTACTTTTTTTTTTCAATGAATTGGCCCTTCAGAGGTGACCTACATAATTTTCATATTTTTGGTTAGACTTTCTTTCTCTTATCATTGCAGAAATATACATTTTATAGTCTCATTTTTAACCTGATGGTACAAAAGTTATTAGTACCATTTCGACCAGAATCTACAGAGAACTTTCAGTTATCTGGGAATGAATAAAACCATGAGAATACATGAATAACACTATGGGAACATAAAATAATATCTGGATGTAGCAGGGGTGTATCCCTTTAAGAAAGGTGTACCGTTTGTGGGACACGCCTCCAGTCAATCACAACTGACATCAACATTTCTGTACCACTATGTTAATGACAGTGGTGGGTAGAGTACTGAAAATCTATACTCAAGTAAAAGTACAATTACTCCCATCAAAAAGTTACTTTCCATTTTAATATTTTTAGGGTGTGCGGGCCAGTGCAAAATAATGAAAAAACAGCACTTGTTTTTTTTAATGAAGTAGAGCAGGTAGGCTAATCAAACAAATAAGGATAGCCTATACAATATGAACAATCTTCCACTCTCTCTCCATCTCTTCCCCTCTCTTCCTCACCTACCCTTCTCTCTCTCCATCCCTTCCTCTCTACCCCTCTCTTCCTCACCTACCCTTCTCTATCTCCATCTCTTCCTCTCTACCCCTCTCTTCCTCACCTACCCTTCTCTCTCTCCATCTCTTCCTCTCTACCCCTCTTTTCCTCACCTACCCTTCTCTCTCTCCATGTCTTCCTCTCTACCCCTCTCTTCCTCACCTACCCTTCTCTCTCTCCATCTCTTCCTCTCTTCCTCACCTACCCTTCTCTCTCTCCATCTCTTCCTCTCTACCCCTCTCTTCCTCACCTACCCTTCTCTTTCTCCATTTCATCTGCAGTAGAGGTGCTCCTTGCGCTCCCCCCCACCTCAATTCCAGCATGAAAGAGTAAAGAGTAGAAGTACAGTTTAAAAAAGGAACATGAAAGTACTCGTTCCATAATAAAACAGCTTTTTTACTCATGTGCGTTACTTGTAACATGTTACTACCCACCACTGGTTAATGACACATTCCGGTGGTATTATTACCTTATTGGTTGTTTATTATTTTAATGTGTACAATTATTGTCATTACAGCAGTGATTACTGCTGTTTTGCCCTTATAATTAGATCCTTTGTAAGTGGCTTTTTCAGTACATTTTCACTTTGCCCATTGATTGTTTTTGTTCTGAGACAAATGCACCATGAAGACTTGAAAAGCCCTGTGGAAAGGAGCTGCAGGAGGCACGCTGCTGCTGCTACTGCTATGGCCAGAACCTTCTCAGAGTAAGAGACATGTTGGCGCCAGGATAGTATAGTGATATGGTGTTTGAATACCAGCCAAAAGGTACCAGGTTCTACCCCCATGTCCTCAGCCTACCTGTAGGCACCCTTGAGCAAGATGCCTACTACCTTAGACCTGCTCCTTAATGGCATGTATCAGAGTTAATTTACCATAAGTCACTTTGCATAAAAGCATCTGCTAAATGATGATAATAATAATAATAAAATACACAGGTACATTTAGTACAGGGAAGCCATTATGTGCAATAAATGACCAAAAACCGCAATGATCACAAATCCTTTTCGCTGAATTATGCTACAGAGGAAACGTTACCTGAAATCAAAGTTTTCCATTCCTCAATAATCATCATGGGTTTCTTTTTTAGGCGCCTACCACCCAGTATGCCAATTCAGACTCTTGAGATATGCATTACGATGCAGCAGATGGTGAGCTGTGTGTCTGTGATGAATATGTGATTAAAGGGGGATTTCACCTTGATGGTTCTGTGCTCAGATTCACACTCTTGTTTTCAGTCGATTCATAAGCTTCCTATCTGCCGGATTGAACCACAGATAGGAACACTGTTGTTCTGCTCCGTGGCCCCACACGCGTGTTGGGCCGAATGTCGACGCCTCAAATACATACGTCATACGTTGTGAGGAGATGAATGAGTGAATGAATTGTGGTGCAGATTTATGTGTTTATATGTTTGACAAAGGGGGAGGAAACTATCAGGTGGTAAGCGATACAGCCGAGGCACACCGTGAACACGTCGGTGAAAATGGCTCAGATCTGCTGAGTTCACCGAAATGCCCGGAACAATCCGCGTTTACACGTTTCTGCGGGCGCTTCAGCCATTTAGCTTTGTTCATCTTTTGATCAATGACGTTCAGGGGCCATTATAGCTTCCCCCACCCACCCCCAATGTTGCTGCTCTACACCCCTGCTCCCCTCTCTATCACCATGGAGTGCTGCATCAGCAGAACCCCCCCTCCCCCACCACCACCACCACCACCACCACCACCTTCTACATCCACGGATGCTGTGGGAATATCTCTAGCCCTCTGTCTACAGCTCTCTGAGACCTTATGAGCCGTTTCTAAGAAGAAAAATGGGGGGGGAAAAGCATTTATTGGCGTGACTGGCACGAAAAAACGAGCGTGGAATTGATGGATTCCATTGTGCTGTTGGAAGGGGCATAACGGGTTGGAGGCCCCGGCGAATGAATGACCGGCAGTACACACCGATGATGAAATGTCGAATGTATGGGAATAGATTCTTTAACAGTTCAATACAAATGTTCAACGCGAATGTACACCTACACATTTTCAGAGCAATAAACAATGAGCGAGCATAACAAGCGCATCCGAGTTTGACATCAAAAGCCCTTAGCTTGTGATTATTATTGATATTTAGTTGCACAACAACTAACTATTATGAATTATAAGTAGGAATATACGGAGGCCCGCGTTGGAAGTGGAACGTTAAACTATCACGACCAATTCAATCTCATAGAGAGAGGAAATACAGCTAAGCCTAATAGAGAGATGGACAGAGCATTTGGATGATTAACCATTCAAGTGTAGATGTCAGATAAAGCTCCAGAATACCAAATAGTAACCTATGGGTACAGTCTTAAAACATCTATGATGTGATTGGATAACCAAGATTGTCATGCTAGAAAGCATTACAATTGGTTAGGAATCAGCCAATGTTTTGAATATGGCGAGAATGACATTCTTGTCATTCTTGTCTGAATGACAAAAACATACATTCTCATATTTCCGTGACTTAGCTAATTTCGAACCTTTTATTACTGTCACGCAGCAGCAAAGCTACAGGCTAAGTGTACCTGCAGGCCCCTCCCCTTCAACCACCGCTCTCCTCCCATTGGCCAGTGGATTGATCTGCGCTGGTACCTTTTCTCATTGCCTTCCCTGGGCTTACACATCGAGGGCTAGCGGGCTAGCTGTGGGCGAGCCAGATCCTCTCTGACAGCCAAAAGACTTCCCCATGTACATGAGGCATGCGTAGCAGAGGGGAGCTAATGTTGCCTTGTAGCCCGCTGTCATTCCCACGTTGCCCACATGACTACATTCATGGATCTCACTAAAGACCATGTGTAGAGCATTATTGTGGGTTTCGTTAGCTGCCAGGGAGAATGCATAGATCATCTAGATTAGCCGCAATCCAGCCTGACATTTCTTCTAAAAGATGCCCTCCCCCCAAGCAAACATGCCATGTTTTGTTTACACATGAGTAGTCCATCACTTCTCGTGTCTCGCTCGCTGGCAGCGGCTCCAGCTGTTGCACTGCTGCACTGTACATGGATAAACAAAAGGCTGTTCCCAACAACGGTGCCTTTCAAAGAGAAGCACGTGCCGTATGGTGGAATGGCACGCTAAAGAAGGAGCATAATAAGAAAGCCTTTTTTGTGATATTGTCTCATAAATTCTCCATTGGCTGCGTTCATTGTTTATTTATTTCCTCCTCCTCATTCATGTGCCGTTCCCACGATTTCACCGGGAAGCTCCAACTGTAACGGGGGGGGGGGGGGAAATGAATGTGAAGG
>OOFB01011078.1:3297-27190 GCA_900323305.1 Trachyrincus murrayi | reverse complement strand
TATTCAACCATCTTATCTCACTCACCGCATTTCCTTTACCGTCACAAGCACATACACACACATACACACACACGCACGCATGCACACATTCAAACACACACGCACACACACACACACACACACACACACACACACACACAGGGAACAAGCTGATTAGCAGAACAATAATTGTGTGATGGATAAGTGCAAGTTGAATGGGGCATTGAACTTGTTATCGAGGGAAATGTGATACCTAGGAAGTGAAGTAAGGAAGTAAGATTCGGCCTGCCTGCAGGAAGCTTTACAGACAGCTGCTCCGATCTCCCACCACTCCTGTGACCTGCACGTCACTGTGCTTCTCAAGGCACGTGATGGCCATCGGCTTGAAATTACAGAACCCGCCATGAAATATGCACCTCCGGGCCACAGAAAAGACTCAAGCTGAGAGCAACCGACCCAGCAGGTGGGGAGGAGGAGGCTCCTCTGAAAGACCTTATGCAAATCCTTTACTCGAATGAGAAGACAAGACAAGTGCGTGGAATTTCACTCCCGGCCCACAGAGGAATGGCAGGTCTCTTCTGCCCTGCCCTCGGGGGCAGGGTGTGGAGGTGACATCAGTCCTACCAGTGTGATCAGACATACGGAACTTGACGTATTGCAGCCCCGGTGCATTATGGGAACATGTATCTATTTTATTAGCCAGAGAGGGTCAAGCTGTCAGAGGTAGTGGGGTATAGGAATGACCTTGGAGGAAACAGCAGCATCAATTGCCAGTTGGAGGTTGACTTTTCAAATACATGGCAATGCTTGTAACAACTGCATTATCCAAGGGCTCCATTATGTATGGGATTTTTTTGTGTTAAAAAACTAAATGAAATGTGTAATGTGTAAATGTGTAATTTTTTTTTTTTGCAATCCGGCTACGTAACCTAGGTTTCTTTCTTCGATAGACAATGTTCTCATTTGCTTGTTGTTGTGTTGTATGTCGGTTACACGTCCCTACATTTCACCTTTACAAACATGACACACCTGTCGAGTCCTTCCCCTAGGCTAATACCAACATGCAGCAGCGGACTGTACTGCATGTCTACTGTCAACGTAATATGCATGTTCTGAAAGCAGCGATGGACCAACACCATGGCACGAAAGACCTCCTTTCACCCCTCTGAGCCGTTAAGCAGCTATGGACCAACACCATGGCACGAAAGAACCCCTTCACCCCTCTGAGCCGTTGAGTTTGGCAAAGAAAAAAAAGAAGGATTTGTTTTACAGATTGTGAGACCTAGAGAGAAAAAAACAATGGCAATAAAACGAAAAGGAACAGTTGAGAAAGAGTCCCTTGGTGCACATGCCAAGTTCCCAAGCCTGCTACTAACGTCTCCCACAGTGGTCCTTTTAAAATCCTTAAGATAAATCTTTGCTTCAATTACATCTTCTTGCCCAGTGAACATTCGATAACATTTTCCCCTGTACCCCACATTCATCGGCGTGGCTTCTAAATCACATTGTCTCACGTCACTTTCAGCTCGCACACGGGACACAAACTCATTGGGTTCACAAACTGCGTGAGTTGAATTTGAATGATTGCACGGGTGAAAGCAAGCCTGTGGTCGGAGGAAGTCACTTTGTGTCACTTGTAAGTTGTAGCTAGGGTTTACAAATGAGCGAGGTCCATTTTTTTATGCATTTGTGGGCGACAAACACAATATTGGCTGCTATACACACACACATAAATTAAATAGCGGTGTCCGACCTGGCTGTCTTGAAACAAGATAAATCACAAGCTATTGTGAGAACGGACCAACGTAGATTGAAGATTATTTTGTTAATATTGTTGTGTAAAAGCACCATTTTGAGATTGATCGAAGACCATTCAAGTCTTTGATGGGGGTGTTCCCTTTCAAATTATAATTCTGCTATATGGAATGTACCATTATTCATATTTAGCATTTTATAAAAACGTAAACAACCTGAGTACTTTTTATTTTCCATGTTTTAAATTTCTATAGTTTACTATAATATTCTTTTTAAAATGCACATTTGAGGACAGCCAAATTAAGTATCTAATGTAAAAGTTTGATCAACATTTACACAGATTAGTTTCATTTGAGCAAAACAACTCTCAGCTTGACCAGCCTACTCTTTAAAGCCACTACACTTAAAGCCTCTGACAACCAGTCCAAAAATATCAAAAATGCATATATGATGTAAAAGTTAAGCGACTTATTGTGCATATACCAAATTTTGAGTACGATTAAACGTTCATAAATATTACAAATGTTTGTTCAAAAAAACATTTAGCGGCCACTGTACTAACGCATGTGTCCTCATGAAAGCCTACTTTGTTGGTTGGTTCATCGTGTCATCAGTTTTCTAGCACCGATTCAGCGCCGATATGCTGGCCACGGCCATGGTATCAGTACTTACTTTCTGTAGGTGACCCCGGGTTTGGCTGTGACAAACGGTCTCAACAGGGTCTGGATTCGACTCTCCCAGCACCAGAAAGTGGGGTAGTAGGTTTCTGAAACCACCGGACATTGTTCCCGCAGAAACTGGTAGAATTTCTTACCCCCGGCCACCAGCTGAGGCTTCTGAAAAGTAGAAAGTAAACGTGCTGCATCATGCTTTTGAAAAATTATATATTACATCCAAAAGTAGTATTGGATATTTTTGTGAATAGTTATCGTGGAAAATATGAACTACACACCACATAAAACATATGAGCTTCTATACCATATAGTTAATTAAATAAGCCTTTGTATAAAGTGTCTTGGCACCTCACTTCCTCTACTGAAACTGTAACGGTGGCAAGTTATTATGGAAATAACTTGCCAGCCCCAACTTCCCCCCCTTCCTGGTTTTACAATGGACTTGCTAATCAACTCAGACTCTCAGTATGTGGTATGTACCTGTATATTGACAATTAACTTGGCCTTTCCTCTCCGGTGGCCAATCCTTAACTCGACGATGGTCACTCCCCTTACCTCTTATTTCCTTTGTTATTACTGCCCACGATGTGAAAGTTACCCTATAAGAATCATGTACACCCATTGTTTCTCTGAAGATGCTTCAGAGTATGTTCGATTAAATCAACATATACATATTACTTTGCTGTCAAGAAGTGTCCTACAATAAATACTTTTTCATCAATAGTATATGTGAGGTTTTACTGGATATGATTGTGAGGCAAGTGATCACTTCACTTTTGTTCCGATGCACACACTGCTTTTATGATTATTGTGTGAGTATGTATGCATAAATATATAACAAAAACAATACAAATGTGTTAATAATAACCAGTACTATCACATTTCTAGATGTAGTTCACACACCTTACACTCTCTCTCTCTCTTGGTATATTTTTCATATGCAATGAATACTGATAAGCCTACTGCAATATTATGCATTGCTTTATAAGTGATGATGAGAATTTGATTAATCACCAACTGTCCAACAATATTGTAATGGCCCGTACTACATACTGTGATCTGTTAGAACTGAACATATCTGCAGTGCTGCTGTATAGCTGCAGCCGCATGTATGCGAACACATTGCTTATTAGGGGAGTTGTAGGCTATAGGCCGGCGCATCGAAACAAGTCCTATCATGCTGTATCATTTTGTCTAGACGCTTCTAACCATACTTAGTACATAAGTTGGCTGCAAAATCCAAATGTATTTTGGATAGACTAAATCTTTGTAGGCTAAATGCCATTTCTGTGCGCCTATTTGAATCAGAATGTTGCATATAATAACAACAACAACAACAACAACAACAACAACTTATAATCAAAATATTATGACTCTGCAAGCGTGCTCCGTCTACAGTGATGGCACTGGCAGCGTTGCATAACAGCGTTATACCGGCATCTATGATGGCCTAGCTTAGCCAAGCAAATCTGGTATGGATCGGATTTCTATTTGCCAGCGACTTGTACAATGCAATGCTACTTAAGTGGAGACACAGGCTACACCAAGACATCTACTTCATGATAGGCCTATAATGTTTTTTTGTCTGTACACCGGGAGACTGGTGCAGCCCTATCGAAATATCCATCAGCACATGCAAGCACCGGCTGATCCTGCGCAAAGCGCAATTATTGCCCTATCATGGATTGCTGATGTCCTCTGCGAAATCAACAACACAGCTTAAATACAGTATGTACGTCTATTCGTTGACAAGAAACACGTCTCTGTAAATCAGCCGGCAAGACTTACCTTAGCTACGGACACCAAGTAGTAGCATGTATACGCTGCGCTAAAGCCAAACACCAGAGACAGTCCCACTCCAGATCCGAATAGACCAACTTTCACTTGGTTTTCCAAATAAAGTGACAGGTCCCTCGTCAAAACGTTGAGATTGATGTCCAGGGAGATCATTGCAATGTTGCTGTTTTCTCCAAGCAGCAAGGTTGGCGGTTGTCTCTCGCTGAAATCCAGCCGGGTGGTGCGCTCTAAGTGTGAAGGAGACAGCCAAGGGGACTGTTTCCATTGCTATATATAGTGGCAGTTGATGGCGCTGTTTCATCAGCTATGCTTAGGATCTGTAACATAGCAGGAGGCATAAAGCAGTGCAAAGCGCCACTTAAAGGCGACATGGCAGTAGTACACAGGGCTGAACTTATTTCATAATTGTATGAGAAATGACGTGGAAATGACAGATGCAAATACATTTTGACATCTGGGAATCCAATGCTTGACATGCTCAAAGCTGTGTGGGTGTATTATGCATGCATGCATGCATGTATACATCGCATATATGCAATGTATGCAACTAACATTTGTTAGTGGTTCTAGCATAAACTATAGAAACCAAAGATTATATGTAGCTACTGCATGGTTTTAAGTATTTTCAACTTTTGAGTAATGTATTGCAAAAAACCTTGTGTATTCACAAAGAAACAAAGAAACAAACACACACACACACACACACACACACACACACACACACACACACACACACACAGTCATCATACTGGACAGCTTACTCTTAGTTATCAGTATTGTTGACGTAAACTATTCAAACTGAAAAATGCAACAGTGAAATGAGTCATGACTTCTGCAGACTATAATGTTTAACTTACTTTAGCGAGAGAAAGATACTGCAGGCCAGACCACATCAGTTCATGGGCTGATCCTATCTGTCCATGAACTGGGTCGCGTGGCTCCATCTGTGCGATGTGCATTCGCTGCCGTGAGTTAGGCCGTATTTGGTGGCATGTTTGTATAAACTAAGTTACATTAGGTAACCAAATGTAAAAGGAACTCTCTACTCTGAGGGGGATAGAGTCGCCTACTTGTCTCCTTGTAGTGGCCAGAAAGGGAACTCATTAAAACCATGGAGGGAATCAACACAAACTTAACAGGAAAGGGGCAGAAATCATTTAGGAATTATACATAAGATAAATAGTAAACAAATGAAAAATGACCACGACAAGACCACATTATGATATATTTTTTTAATACATTTTATTTTGACTGCTGCATTCCCAATGCCCACAGCCTACTAATAGGAATGGTCTATTAGTATGTTAACCACTTTAGATAAAAAATATATAATTGTCGATACAATTTTGTATTGAAACCCAAAGAAGTGCTCTATTCGGACGCCTAAATACTTTTAGCTTTCAACCACTTGTTATGAATATGAAACTTTCCCATAATAATGTATGACTAAATGAAACAGAAATTAATATAAATACTGTTAATACTAAAATGTTTTCAAAAGTGATCTGGTAATAAAATTAGATACAATATTCTGAAGTACACAATGACTTAATACCTACGTCTGTCTTTGAAGTCTTTGAAGTTATTGTTAATAAAATATTGGTAATTGTAGGCCTACACATTTTCTTCCATAGGCCTACTCTCACATAATAGCACTGGCATCTAATTCGATCTCCATGTATTTCTGATAAATGTGTTATTACATCGGTTATATAATTAAGTAGGCTACACTAATATCCCCCAGCAAAAATGTAAACACTGTTAAATCCTCCAGTGCCCTTTTAAGTAGGCTAGGCCTACTTAACGTTACAGCAGAAAAACAGTGGCATATTGATATGAACTTCTCAAGGAACTATGTGTTAGATAACAACAAACCATGATAATCAAGTGAGCTTATTTGACAGACTACATTTACTTTTAATGTGTTCTACGATCAATTCCAGGGGTCTTTTGGAGTGCCGCGTTTGCTCCGCCCCTTGCCTGCGCGTCAAATGACGCGCCGAGCACAGGCCGAAGCCGAGGTTTTTTTTCCATGGCCAGCGTCTTCGTACGATGTCGTCTGCCCCCCCCGTACACACTCAGCAAACGCTAAAACCATGATTGACAATAATGGCGGCGCATATATTTTGAGTTGACTCCAGGGGAGGCGTTTCACAAAGAAAACAACTTGGATATAAATGCTGCATTTCGCGCAATAACAACAAGGATCGTTTCACGCAAAATCAGCGCGTTTCGCTCACGCCGTTTTTGGGACTTAACCTAGCAGAGGAAAACAGGGTTATCTCGCTAGCTGCTGTTGTTAGCTGGCTACTTAGCTAGCCTGCTCGCTAAGAGTTGAAGAGGTGGTATTCTTCTGTGTGGAGAATAGGAGAGAGAGAGAGAGAGAGAGACAACTCAGCTCACCTGCAAATACATTTCTAGACTAGCGGTGTGGATACCCTGTGTGTTGTTGTGGAGCAGTACATTTCCTAATTTACACAACGACCACGTAATGTAGGTGCTCTCACGTTGCTGGTTTGTCCAAAATAGTTGGGGGGTAAAAGAAGGTGCGTGCCTCCTTTGGGTAGCCAGTAGCTACTTAACGTTAGCACGCTAGCCTTTGGTGGTTTAGCTCTAAAACCCCTCTTTCCTGTCAAGACTTGTACTCGCTAGCTCCTGCTCCAAGCCCTCCCAAAAACAAAGCGCCCATCGCTGGCTGGAGCTGTCCTATAGCTGGCTTATTAACCGGATCGGCTGTGGCATTGCGAGACACAGCTTCGCCAATGACCACCGGCAGGAATAACCGGGTGATGATGGAGGGAGTGGGGGCGAGAGTGATCCGTGGACCCGATTGGAAATGGGGGAAACAGGACGGCGGAGAGGGGCACGTCGGCACCGTCAGGAGTTTCGAAAGTCCCGAAGAAGTGGTCGTCGTGTGGGATAACGGGACGGCGGCCAACTACCGCTGCTCCGGTGCATACGACGTGAGGATATTCGACAGTGCTCCTACAGGTACGGTAACCCTATCACGTAAACAATGCATATACCACTTGTTGGTAAAAGCGTGCAGCGTCCGTCCGCGGCGTCGACGCCGATGTTTTTACACACATGATGTGGAGTGGAGTGGAGTAGGGTCTTTTGTAGTAAATACGTGCCTGTTAGAGATTACTGTTTCCATTTCAAGAAATACTGGAAGCGTACTTTTCTGTCACAACATAGTTACAAGCCGAGCAGACGTCGTTCACTTCCTAATGAACATGAGGACCGATCAATTAATAGAAATATGTGTTCAAGTGCATCAATGTGAAGTACCTCCCATCAGTGTATGTATGCTATATACAGAAAAAGAGAATAAACGTATAATAGACAATATATAAAAATAACTAAACATATAGTACATATCTGCATGCTGTGCAACCTGTTCAAGATAACCAAGCATACGCTTGTCTTCTGCAGCATAACCGTTGTACCTTTACTTTGAAAACTCATAGGGATCAAGCATGACGGAACCATGTGTGACACCTGCCGCCAACAGCCCATCATTGGGATCCGCTGGAAGTGTGCCGAGTGCACCAACTATGACCTCTGCACAACTTGTTACCATGGGGACAAGCATCACCTCAGACACCGCTTCTACAGGATCACCACTCCTGGCAGTGAGAGGTTAGTTTTTTTGTGCCACACCACCCCTTAACCATTATTCTCTACCATTGTTGAACTTCTGATAAGATCAGAGAACATAGTATGGAGCATGTAACACGTCGGCATGGCCTATTCTTAACTCCCTGGGAATGGCTGTTTTTGTTGCTTTCTGTGTCTGAAACCTGAGAGGCCTTGTCTGAGCCCTGTCTTTCCTGCAGACACATGTTGCCCGGCAACAGCGTAGACTCATTTTCAGAGCCATTTGCTTTTTCTTTTCTTTTTTTTTGTAGCTTCAAGCGTCTGTTTAAAATAATACAGGAAATTAGTCTAAGCCTGCATGACAATAAATGTATTAAAATCTGGTTTGATCAGGACCAGATTATTTGAATTGCTATTGGATTGACTACTTTCACAAGCCCTTAATTCCTTTGTAATCTCAATGTAAAGTTGAGCCTATCATTGTGTATTAAGCCATTGTGTGTAAAACACTACCTGCAGTTTGCAGTCAAATGTTTAAAATGCAATTGTAACTTATTATTTGTCTTAATACAATGGCTTCATATAGTCACAGGTTCAAGTACAGCATTTTGTGCCTCAGTATTTTTGCGATGGAGTCTTATCCATTCCAGCCAGGCTTTATTGAGAGCCTCAGTTGATGGTCTTCTGGCCCAACAGCTGGCAGCCTTTTCAACTGTTGACTCTGTTTTCCCCCTGAGACGCTTATATTGCATGGCAGCACACAATGGGTGCTGGAGGTGCTCCCTCTCCACACTCCTCCAACAGCAGGGTCGGGTGTTGGGTCATGCTACATTAGATTCTTTCACTGGCCACTGAGGAGGAGGCCGTGTTTGAAGCACACTGTTTGCTTTGGTCCAGCTGCCATGTCTGCCATTAGCAGCCGCATTGGTGTCGGATGGTTTGAACTGTGCTTGGGAATTAATCAGCCATTTCTTACATGTGTTTATTTACTCATTTAGCGAGGACGAGGCTGTGCTGCTCAATGTTTGTATCAATGTATAAGCCATAACGGTCATTCTGGTCATTATTGGAGATTTCCCCTCTCAAACCAAGTTATATGTGTACATTTGTATACAATATATTGTGTCAGTAGCTGCCATGAGAATCTTAGTTCACTGCCATTCATGTTACACTCTGAGAGACACTGACAGTGTATGTAGCGTGTGTGTGGTGCAGCAAGCCTTATATCCGATAGTAGATATCCACACAGTGTTCAATATTCTCTGCCACAGAGCAGGTTCTGAATGGCTCTTATACTGGAATGCACCCCCCACCCCACCCCCCTTGTTTGCCAATTAACAGATGAACGGCTAGTATTGTAAGGCAGCACTTGAGAAATTCAGAGCATGTGATTCGTTAGATTCAAAATAAGGCCGTCCAACCAGCACCAGACCCAGCATTAGGGTTCAATAGCACCGCTTATTTTCTGTCCACGTTATACATGGACAAGATCAAAGTACTGGACCAAAGTACCCAGACTCTGGGTTTAATCCAGGATCAATGCATCAAACCTCATGTAATGGCGTTAATGTTCACCAAATTCATTTATTACTCCACTATAAGAGATTAAACTGGATCACTGCCTTTTCGCTCTCTTGTATCGTCTGTTGTTATAGACTAAACCAATTTTGCAATCATTAATAGCAGACCATTTTGACTTGGCAAGTCCAATGTTATAATATGATAAAAAAATATATTACCAGGTATAATCAATTTATTACAAACAGGAAACCTTTTAGGCTAAGGGCCCATCAAATATTACTTTGGATCAAGCTTCAGGGGATGAACTACTATTGTGTGACAACTGTTCATCTGCCACACCCAGAAAATAAACATTTATCGTGTAATCTTTGTTGCAGTGATTGTCCTTTTTCTACACTGCAGTTGAAAAAGAAAGGTGTCCAAAAGGCATTTAGAAAGCATCAATTCACCTGCTTTGACTTTTTGACCACATTGAGTATCTGTCATAAAAATTACTTCGGAGATGTGGATTACAAACAATATGTCGCCACATTGAATATCTGTCATACAAAATACCGGGTGCAAACACTTTGTCAGACACCTCTGTTTTCCGTTTGATCTCTAGAGATGTGTGCAGTGATATTTGTCGTCTTATTTGCCCGCCCCAGCAGAAATGGCAGGTGTCAACAGCAAAAGGCACAGACCGGCCTAATGATACGAGTGCATTTCTTTGAAGCCATTTCCCTCTGTCCATCAACATGTATGTCGTAGGACATCAGTCAACTCCCCACATCAATACTGTTGCAGTATTGGTGTGTGTAGTGTTGTGATCATGAGAATTGGAAGTGAAATGCAATAACAGAGGGAGGGAGGGAACAGTTAGCCATAGGCAGACCCTTCTGAAACATCAGTTCATTCTTGTAGCCATATGGTCAGATACAGCGCAGTGGTCATCAAATAGTAATAGAGTAAGCACTTATTGTTTTGACTTTGTTTGCTTTGAAATAAGATGCCTTTAGAAGCCCTTTACGACCCAAGGAGGACTCTCCTTTCTTGAGGCTTCATGTTTTTCTTTAGTTTTTATACGACTTGTCTTCTATTAATTATGTTCTCCTTTTATCCTATTGATATGTTCTATGTTTTCTTTTAGATAAAAACAAAAGCTTTCTCTTTTCACTTAAAATGTTAACAATAAAAATCCACTAAAATGTAACATTTCCATCCCAATATCTTGGGGAAGAGACAGTTGTTCTTTGAGTTTTAACTGAATCATATGGGGGGAAAAATGCTACACTATTTGTATTCTTCTGCAATAAAACTGTCTTTGTTGCTTTTTCACAGAGTGCTTTTGGAGTCCCGCCGTAAGTCCAAGAAGATCACAGCCCGGGGCATCTTCACGGGGGGCCGCGTGGTGAGAGGAGTAGACTGGCAGTGGGAGGACCAGGACGGGGGCAACGGGAGGAGAGGAAAGGTATGAGGAGAAGACATAGTGAGACTAGGGATGTCAACAGTTAACCGTTAATCGGTTAACCACCGAGAATATTTTTGACCAGTTACTCATGTTGGTCTATATGTTGATTTGCATACACACACACACACACACACACACTCTGCTTACGGGATGCCGGGTTCACACTGGACGCGGAAGCGGTAATTTGTGGACAAAGGAAACAGTGAATTGCCATAGAAGTACTTTATCATGAAGACCAAAGTAATACTGCTATTGTTTACGTTCATGTTTTAGTGAAGCCACGAGAGACGGTTAAGAGGGTCTGATCACCCAGACCGGTATAGTCTTTTAAGCACTTTCTTGAGCTCGCTACCTAACCAGAAACTATTAAGAAAGTACGTCTTTCCAACATGAACTAACCCTAAACGAATATTGTCAAGTTGTCAGTGTCATTCCATTTGCACAAATACTCGTTTGACTCACCAGATATTCTGTTGATATTCACTAACGGAATTTCACTCACGGTCTGAATTTGTAGCAGCTTCAGGTGCTAATACACTTCTAGCTGTCAACTCAGCCTGTGACTGATCTTGTCAACAAACAAGCGTAGCGCGGGGATCACTTGTTTCGCGGATGATGGGCTGGAGACAGCAGTCAAAATGATAGCCTAATCGTTTAGTTTGCTTTTTGAAAGTAATTAAAACGCGAAGAACGCAAACAACACAATAAAAAAAAGCGTCATGTCTCATTTATTAATATTTTTTTTTACAAATTAACGGGTTAGTTGCCAGTTAATGGGTGTTGGGCTACTGCTTAAGCAACTGACTGACATCCTAAGTGAGACACAAAAAACTTGCATGTGAACAAACACGAAGTAAAAAACAAACCACCATGACATTGTCTATGCAGAACAAGTAGAGAAACTAGCTCCGGGGCAGCAGCCATGAAATTTATCAATCATTTTAATGTAAGACCTGTTAAAGATCCTGGATGGGAACCATTAACGGCGATACTTTATCTAGGGCCATGCGTCTCTCCAATAACACAATGTCTGTTGAGGGTGAATTCGTGTAACAGTCGACAACAGCTCCATAAAGACCTCGTAGTTTGACTCCAGTCCAAACCCCAGCGTTTTCAATTTAACAGTCCCTGCAGGCAAATTAAGACTTCATTTTGCTGTTATTTAATAGCATATCTCATTATTCTTTTATGATGCTGTAAGCAATATGCTCCTCAGCAAGCCGCTATTAGATGTCCTTCATCTTGGATTAACTGTTTATTACAAATGTGACCTCTTATGGGCCATTAATCAATTATTCCTTGATAGAGCCCTACATGTCTCATTTTAAACTCTATTCACTTAGGGCATAACTGTTTAATAATTAATTAATTGTGAGGTGGCTGTGCTTTCTCATAAAATTCATAGGTTAGCTCCTTTGTGGCTTAACAATAGCTCATGTTGAAATATGGGACAGGTTTGATTTGATCTTAACGGTCCTTAAGGTAGATTTATTTTATTCTTTTTTAGCATTTATTGGCTTTTGTGGAATAATTACCCATCCATAGTCTATCTTTGCCTAATTTGAACAAAACAGTGTTTTCCAGCTAATATAAGTGTTTAAGTCGTTATAAAAGTCATGGTATAATGCAAGCACTAACGTGTTCTGGTGATGTGTCGCTGTCTTTGTGTTGAGTTTATCATGTGTGTGTGGTAGCGTTCCTATATACTTGACATTCTTTTTTTTGGAGTTTCTATAAGAAAGACAGTGCCAGTCACAATGGTCTCATAAAAATGTCTATTGAATCAAATGTTGCTGCGTAAACAAATTTGAGATCCAATCAGATTTTAACAGCTCCCCCAAGAACTCAAATGGAATGAAATCTTCCCTACTGATTCCCGCTTCTAATACTCTCCCGACGCTGGGGAATGCAACTTGTCTCAGCGTTGTGATCATAGTAAAGGTACAGGAGACAGGACTGCAGATGGTGCATTTTAGTGCTGGTCTATAAATTGTCATATATATACAACTTTTCCGAGCAACCTCATCTTCTCTAAAACTTTCTGAAACCGCGTCCAAGGATGTCATTGCGATGCAATGTTCAGTTCCACGCTACTGTGCTACCTCTCTCTATGGGAGTGCTAGTAGGGGAAGCCCATTCAGCTTAACTGCTCCTTGTGCAAGAGCTGCGTGTTGCATTGTCCCCCGTAGACGACATCAATGAAATGAAACATGCATTTTCGCAGTCCTTTGTCTCTGTTACATTCCACCTCCCCCTACCTTCTCTGCAGGTGACCGAGATCCAGGACTGGAGCGCGGCCAGCCCCCACAGTGCTGCGTACGTGCTGTGGGACAACGGGGCCAAGAACCTCTACAGAGTTGGCTTTGAAGGAATGGTGAGCAAACTTCCAGCCGGACACACGCGCACACACACACACACACACACACACACACACACACACACACACACACACACACACACACACACACACACACACACACACACACACACACACACACACACACACACACACACACACACACACACACACACACAACACAGTCCACACACACACTGAGTCTTACAATAGATCAGCTGTCGGATGGTCTTTGTGTTTGGCTACAGGCTTGAGGCCCTTTCTTTGGCTGCCAGGCCTTTGTGAGAGAGCCATGCAGCCGGCATGTGTGGGGCACCATTGTGCAGGCAGCTGGAAGGGGAGGTGGGGGGATCTACATGATAAAGGCAATCTGCTCCCCTTTCTGCTGTTTAGGGGAAGAGAGAGAATGAAGGTCAGCTTGAGAGAAGTGAGCTGGGGATGCTGCCGGGGGCGGGGTGGGGGTTGGCCGATGTTGGTGGCTTAGGACTCTAGCCACACACGCGCCTCAAAAGTGTCCCCCCTCCCTATTGGCTGAGGCCACTTTTGCTTTTTGCAGAACGGGCCAATCGCCCCTCTCAACTTGTGTAACAGATTTCTCCTTTGTTATTCTAATGGCGAGATGATTATTTAGGGGAGGGCAGACAGCATCTGCTCTGGAATTTTCAACATATTTATGAGACTCCTCGTCTCAGTGTTTTTGTATTTGTATGCGTTACTCTGCCATGTCTCTTCAGTAAGACGGGAAACGTAGCCTGAAGTCGTAACAAAAAAAGCAACACTCCCCAGGCTTTCGCAGACCCACATGCGTCATGGCGGGAACACACACAAGCACAGACCTGTTTATTTGTTGATCCTTGTGTTGCGAAAGGATGTGCAGTCCTATCGCCTGAAGAGGAATGTGTGCACTGCCTTTTAATCATATCTGCCCTCTAACTCTGCCTCGGTGGCTGCACATGTCTGAGTCATCACAAAAATGTGTGATAATGCATTCTCTCTACAGCACTCGGATGTTTTACTGTCCTTCGCTCGCCCTCGGGGCACCGCTATTGTTGTATATCTCTGAGAACACGTTTGGATTTTTTTCAAAGTGTGTAAATTCCCACTAAGATAATTTGATGATCTTGCTTCTTATCTAATGGAATTTGTCCCAGTGATTTAATGTCATTCATTCTTTTTGTTCTTCTTCTCCAGTCGGACCTGAAATGCGTTCAGGATGCCAAAGGCGGCTCGTTCTACAGAGACCACTGCCCGGTGCTGGGTGAGTAGTAAGCCAGTGATCCATACCCACTGCCGCTATTGCACCACTTTTCCCACCTGCCGTTGTGGTGCAGTAAATTCCAAGGGCATTAGGGGAGCCAGGTTGCGGTTACACCGTCGGGTAGCTAGATGGCAGCAGAGCACCAGAGTCACCTTGACTGCTGTCAGGTCGGGCTGGCGCAGCATTCCAAGAATTCCAAGAGGAGAATTTCTCCCTAGTAACACGTTGGAATACTTGGGAATGGGGGCTCAGTGTCAGCTTTGACTCTGCAAAACCTTACACTAGACTGACCTCCTTTTTAGTCCATGAATTGCATTACAACCACCTCCACTAAACTTAATCAAGTGCCAACGTTCGATGTTGAGTCAGTAAAATCTGGTGTACCACTTTTTAAATTAGGACAGACTGTTGAAACACATTCGGGACAGCCCGGATGTTATTGGATGTTCAGAGCTGTGTCCTACATTTTGTGTGTGTGTGTGTGTGTGTGTGTGTGTGTGTGTGTGTGTAAAAGACAGTTTAAATGAGAAATCGCCACATTGATGTTGTGATGATGGGTCTCAACGGGTTCCTCCTCTACTCCCAGGCGAGCAGAACGGCAACAGGAACCCAGGGGGTCTTCAGATTGGGGACCTGGTCAACATCGACCTGGACCTGGAGATCGTCCAGTCCCTCCAGCATGGCCACGGGGGCTGGACGGACGGCATGTTCGAGACCCTCACCACCACCGGCACGGTGTGTGGCATTGACGAGGACCACGACATTGTGGTCCAGTACCCCAGCGGGAACAGGTGATTCTTCTACTACTTGTCCTTCCCCCACAACATCTTTATTTATTGTTTTCAACTGATTGGGCCCATGGGAATGTACATTGACCCGACTAGAGGTGAAACAATGCATGCCAAACAGTACACGATTGATCTATCAATCAACAGGGATGGATGCCTTTCAGGTTTGCTTTCACCCTCACTCTTTTCCGTGCACGCCTTTTTCCATGACTGACTTAAACATAAAAAGTATATATTAGTACATATTTTAAACCTGCACTATGTAACTTTTCTACTGCAGCTATTTACTCCATTAAAAAACTGCAATCTATTCAATCCAAATCCGAACCAAAACAAAGGTTTGAGTTGCTAGGCCGAGATTCCTGATGAATATCTAATCCTGATTGGCTGATAATAAAAACCAAAAAAACTGTCTGCTCATCTTGGCTGCGCCTCAAAGAGATCACATTTAGGAGTGTTGACTTACTAATGCTGTAATGATAATGTGTACTCCGTATTAGGCGGGCATTACGTATACTTAGTTACTTTCTTGAAACATTAGCTTGCTAATTAACGCGCTAACTTCATCTCGTTCCACAAATCTGTTCAGCCGTATTTTTACACTTGTTTTCTGACTAAACTAAATGTAATGTCTAGATGTAATACTATTAGTATTTATATGATTATTGATATGATTAGAGTTAGTCATATTTCTTAAAATACTAAAATGTATTTTAAATGAGAGATGACAATTGTGGGACAGAGGGGAGAATTAAATATTAGGCCAACATACAAATAAATAATAAAATGAATACTACGTTTAGTGATGAGGATGGAGTACCCCACTCCCAACCAGTGTTTGCACTGTAGGCCTACTACATTTACCATGGTTAAAATAGCCTGTACAAGACTGTAAGTGACTCCTTTACAAATAGTAATAGTAGGTTGTAGCAGTGGACCCTGCTTCATGCCACTAAAGGACGATTAAGTTAGTTTAGTTAGATTAGTTAAAATATGAAAAACATTTCTAACATTTATATTCTTTCTTTTTGCGATCCTAATAGGGTTGTTTTAGCCCATAATGGCTGTTAGAATCAGTTTTCAGGCAGATGCAAATATACTCAAAAGTAACTAGAAATGAGCATGTAAAGCGAATATCTTAAAAACATTTCTCTCGGGGGAGCATGCCCCCCACCCCCCTAGTTGTGGCAGGTTTTCTCTATCTCTATCACCTTTTTCACCCCTAACCAGTTTGCATGCCTGAGTGCAGTGTTTCCCCTACATGCATCTAGCAGTGGCACAGTGCCGCTGCTGGATTACTAGCGCCACTGCAATCAGCCATGCAAAAATATGCAAAATGTAATTATAAATGATTTTGGGTGCCCCAAAAATGCTATTTGTATATACTGTATCATAGGTGCCCCCTACTGCCCCCTCTCAATTGTTACATTGTCATTATTGTCATTGGAGAAATATTGTGGAAAAATACAGCAAAATAGTGTTCTGCTGTAGAAGAATACAAAACTCATGATGATACTGTAGTTGGAATTAGCTCATGAATGGCTTTGGACTAAATGTGCGAAGCATAAAGAGAGAAAGTAACACAACAAGTGACTTAATAATAGAAAGTAGCCCACATATTTCATTGTGTAGAACAGAAGCAACAGTATTATGAAACCCAGATGGTGGGATGGCTACAAATTGCAAACTGAGAACTGTAAAATGTGCCCGCGCACATCAGCACTGTGTGCACGCGCACATCAGCACTCGTGCACGTGCACATCAGCACCGTGCACGTGCACATTAACATAGTGTCTAAAAAAATCTTAGGGGAAACACTGATAAGGATGTAAGGATGCTAGCTTACTTTAAACCTTTAAAGTAAGCTAGCTAGCAGGAGGCTTGACGTGTCCGCTGTGTCCTCAGGTGGACGTTCAACCCGGCGGTGCTGACCAAGGCCAACGTGGTGCGCAGCGGCGAGGTGGCGGCCGGCGCCGAGGGAGGCTGCCAGTTCCTGGTGGGCGACCTGGTCCAGATCTGCTACGACATCGACCGCATCAAGCTGCTGCAGCGCGGACACGGCGAGTGGGCGGAGGCCATGCTGCCGGTAAGAGGGAGACCACCACCCCCCCCCCCTCCTCTCCATTTAACATGTGACCCCGCTGTAGGAGCCCTTATCGTCAACATGTTCCTGTTACTGAGTCTGTCGCAACTGAGTCGGAAGACCAATGTCATTTGCACAAAAAAAAGGGTATCGGGAATATGAAAATGGAAAGGAATATAAAAGACAAGCTTCAGAAAGCAGAATTCAATCTCGGCCCCCCCCAAATGAAATATGTGGTTCCGAAGGCTGGGGACTTTATCGCTCAACAACTCTGAACACGAATAATGTGCATTTTGATTCATCACACCGAGTTTGACAGAATCAATCTCCCCCACTTATTTCAGTATTAAAGTAAAGGTTTTTTAATTCCTGCCTCACTTTGACTCGGTGGCATGAGCGATTGTGCCGCATGAAAAACATTCATCAATTCTCGCAAATTGATTCTCACTTTCTTGAAAATTGGCTGTCTATGCCGGCACACTTGAGTCACTGGATGTCTTGTCTCCTGCGATGAATATTAGATTGATGATGCATTGTCTCCGGCTTGCAGACACACCACCAGTGGCCATCTTAACTTTATAGGACGGTGATAATGACTTTACAGCCACTACGCTTTTTGACCACATATTTGTCTCGTTTCATCTTAACATTGCGTCGTTCTCCCCCTCTTATGAAGTATCGTAGCGCCACGCAACTCCTGGGGTTATGTAACAACGTCTACTCCGGCACGCTACTTGTCCCTGCCAAAGCCCCCTTCAGCAGCTAATGATCCTGAAAACCTGGGGACGGTCTGTAGCTTTGATCACTAACCACAGCCAACCACCCCCCCCAGCCCAGCGTTTCTGCCACTGCAGCAGTCCCTGTTATTGATAGCGTCCTCCAGGACAGCCCCAGACTCTGCGTGCATCTCTCTCTCTCTCACACACCTAGTCCGACTCTGGGTGATATGGTTTTAGAATTGGAAAGCGTTTCTGGTGTGTCCTTAGAAACCCTGGAGAGGATGGCTGTATAGATGAATAATCGTCTGGCTAATAGAATGGGCTTCTCTCTCTCGCTCTCTCTTTATCACTCTCTCTCTCCATCTATCCCTCTTCCTCTGGGTCTACCCTGTGTTCATCCTCTCTTTCTGTATCAATCAAACAACCTCTGAATGAATAATGAGAGCTAAACTTTTAAATATTCCGTGATCATATTTCGCCTGCCACTTTTATTTCCTTCCCTACTTTTTTTCCTTCTCCTGGTAGCACAATTGTATGTCTAAAACCACTTGGATTTCATCCTCTTTTATTTATATCCTTTATCTGTCCTTTTCACATTCTCCCTCTCCCCGGTCTCCTTACTTGCTCACTGACTCACTCACACATACACGCCGCCAACACATGCATAGCCCGGAGATGTGTTGTTCGTGTCCGTATGCTAACGATGTGATCGCTGGTCTCGACAGACGCTGGGCAAGGTGGGCCGCGTGCAGCAGATCTACTCTGACAGCGACCTGAAGGTGGAGGTCTGCGGCACCTCGTGGACGTACAATCCAGCCGCTGTCACCAAGGTGGCCCCCTCCGGCTCGGCTGTCACCAACGCTTCAGGAGGTAGGTCCGCGTGCACGGCTTCCCTGTCTCTCCTTCCTGACGTTCTGACCTCTGAAACCCCCGGGCCTGGGCTCCTCGTCACGCTTGATATAGCGCTGCGCGCTCGCCCGGCGTCTGATCCAGTTCTGACGGTTGTCTGGCCCCTCTGTGCAGAGCGTCTGTCCCAGCTGCTGAAGAAGCTGTTTGAGACGCAGGAGTCGGGCGACATCAACGAGGAACTGGTGAAGGCGGCGGCCAACGGAGACCTGGCCAAGGTGGAGGACATCCTCATGAGGCCTGACGTGGATGTAAGTGCTCTCGGAAAAAATGCCGTTTACGACATAATCGGTTACAAGCTTTGTCTGATGGGTTCGGGTGAGTTGACCGGTGGGCTGATTTAATATCTTTTCATTCCGATGTTTACAGTGGATTGTTGTGACTGAGATGATTTAGCATAATATCGCCAAAGGCAAAACCGCAAGCTGCATTTTAATTCAGATTCAGTTTTATTAAGTGGCGTGAAAAATTAAGCATAAATATCCTTAATTTTTCATGCTAATTCACAGCTCATTGCCCTGAGTATGGTCCTATAACCACAAACTGTTATAGTTTGATTCACTGTGCTGGAATAGCTTACCCCCCTTCCCGCATATGTAACATTTGCATATACTTGGTCACACAACAGTATTTCCAACTGAATTGCCTTCACTTTTTAGTTCTCTAGTTAAGAGGAAGGAAGTGTCCTAGGAGAGGCCCATGTGATCCTCTGTTAGTCTGAGAAGCATTAGGTCTGGGCCCAGAGGAGAACCTGAGAGCTATTGTGTTTACTGCAGCACGCGGCAGTTAGAGTCTCAACATAAACCTGAGATCTCCCCATCTCGCCACACAGTCTGTCCTGTCTCAGGTTACACCACACGCCCATACCCTTTTTCGAACCAGTACTTAAAACTGGTTAAGTACTATCAGTAACTACCAATGCATATACCAGGGTCTCCTAACAGTTAATTAATGATAAGCTTTGCATGGTTGAATGGATTTTTTTACACAACCAATTTTTATTTTCAACAGCTACTACTAGTACTATACATGATGTAATGATGCAGTGGCTTGAACAGTGTTGGCTGATATGAATGGCTGCAGAGCAGCTGTGTGTGTGTGTGTGTGTGTGTGTGTGTGTGTGTGTGTGTGTGTGTGTGTGTGTGTGTGTGTGTGTGTGTGTGTGTGTGTGTGTGTGTGTGTGTGTGTGTGTGTGTGTGTGTGTGTGTGTAAATGGTATCATTTGTAAGAGACACAAGGCCTTGAAAGCCGGTTAGATCCAGCCCCCCTGAATGCTCTGCAGTACTGTCTTTACTCAGAGACTGTGTCTGTGCACTGTGTGTGTGTGTCATTGTGGTGAAGGCTGGCCAGGTGCCCTACCGCCTTTCAGTGGAATTATTTTCTTAAAGCTGAGCGCACTGTGCTCGGCCAAGGGATCCGCCTGCCAGGACAAGAGACGTCTTGAGACTCCCAAAGGAGTCCACATTAATATTTATGCACTGAATTATTGCAGTGCTGCTGTCTGTGGTGAAGCGCACACACACACACACACACACACACACACACACACACACACTTCAAACACATACACTCCCCTAATGCGGTACGGTTCCAAGTGAACAGATAGTAGTATAGATGGAATCATGCAGCATATCACAGACAAACCCGCGCGCACACACACACACACACACACACACACAAACATCTCCTCATGGTTGTTTTCTCATTTTGCAGGTGAACGGGCAGTGTGCTGGACACACGGCCATGCAGGCAGCCAGTCAAAACGGTCATGTGGACGTGCTGAAGCTGCTGCTCAAACACAACGTGGACCTGGAAGCCGAGGTCTGCCTAAGACACATTTTTTTCTTTAAGCTTAATGTTCATATTTATCACCTTCACCCTTGCTAAAAAAACGTCTTGCTGCTGCTACTACTACTACTACTACTTACTAGAGCTACATTGAAATAAATCCCTTATGCACACACTGACTCATGTCTGCCCAGAAACTGCCCAGAAACCCGAGAGACTGTATTTAAAAGAGCACTGTGTACGACTACAGATTTTGAGTTGGACGCGGTCCTCTACACACGTTGTACCTCTTGTTAGATACAAACCGCTCGTGTCAGTTTCTGTATTTACCCACTCTGGGAGCGTGGACCAACCCTTGAGTCAAACCAGAACATATTTACAGTTTGTTAGCTAACATTACCGCTGTGATTTACTTGAGAGGTCAGGATACGCAGAAAGTCTGTGCCTGGTGTATATAATTCTTGTTATTTAGTCTATTTTTCATTATACTTGGGAATGTGGAAAACATAGAGTTGAAGTTAGTATTTATGTGTGCACAATTATTCTGGTCTTAAAGAGCAAAGATGCGACATAGGAGGGGAAATCAAGAAAGTGTGAATCCTAAACTGTCCCCCTTTTTAAAGTCGTGCATCTTAATATTTTGCACAGGACAAAGATGGAGACCGGGCGGTCCATCATGCAGCCTTCGGGGACGAGGGCTCAGTCATTGAGGTCCTGCAGAGGGGCGGGGCCGACCTGAATGCCAGGAACAAGCGCAGGCAGACGCCGCTGCACATCGCTGTCAACAAGGGCCACCTCCAGGTGGTCAAAACCCTGCTGGATTTCGGCTGTCACCCCAGCCTCCAGGTATAGTGTTTTTTTTTATTACCCATTAACGTTCAGTCTCCGCTCACACGATACCCTTGGAAGTTTACATTAACCTCAGTGACTTGCGTGATTAACTTTTTTGATGATTTTCTCTCTCTCCCCCCCCCCGTAGGATTCGGAAGGCGACACGCCCCTGCACGACGCCATCAGCAAGAAGAGAGACGACATGCTGTCTGTCTTGCTGGAGGCCAGTGCCGACGTGACCATCACCAACAACAACGGCTTCAACGCCCTGCACCACGCCGCCCTGCGAGGGAATCCCAGGTACCACATTAAATACACCTAACTCGGCATGATCTATCTCTGGCACACCTAAAAATGGCTTGTGGCTAGTCTGTGGAAGCAGCGTTCCTCCAGTTCAGACTGAGAGAAGTCCATTTCGGGCTCCCTAACTGCCCAAGCTATAAACGCTGCTCTAAGGCAGTCCAGCAATTCCTTATTGCCCACTCATTTAGTTTTAAAGAACATCACCCACCACTAGACTAGATAGATTAAGTGATTTCTATCTCTTGCCAGACTCGATCATACCGCCCACCCTTCTTTTTTTCATTTGACGACAACTGTAATACCCTGAAATATTTATAACAGAAACTCGAACGGTTGTTGAGGGATATATCTTGCCATGTATGAAATTCACATTCACATTGTTTAAATGGGACAGTCGATAACAGTGGTGAAACCAACCAGGCCCAATTAACCCAGCACTGAAACTAAATAAGTTGATGGTGCACGTAAGGGAATGTGGCTTCACATTTAAGTCGCACGCACACACGTGCGTGCACACACATGAAATTAAAATCAATTAGTGCTGTTGTTGCAGCATCCGTTCTAAATTGTTTTAGTTTTTGTTGAAGCTCACATTCAACAGGGTTTGATGTTTCCCTACAGGCTATAGCATAGCATCCATGCTACACCAGCTGGTATAGATTTAAATTGACATAATGCTACCTTTGAGACCCTCAAAGCATCTGTCAAATAGTTTTTTTTTTGTATGTAGTTAATAGCCCATGAAGTTCATTATTGTATCTTTTACTGTTATGGTGGATGCTGTTTTTGATTTTATTTGGCTCTGCGAGCCTCCAGCAGCAGCCCTGACTAGCAGCAGCCCCGACTATCAGCAGCCCTGACTAGCAGCAGCCCCGCCTAGCAGCAGCCCCGACTAGCAGCAGCCCTGCCTAGCAGCAGCTCCGCCTAGCAGCAGCACTGCCTAGCAGCAGCCCTGCCTAGCAGCAGCCCCGACTAGCAGCAGCCCCGCCTAGCAGCAGCCCCGACTAGCAGCAGCACTGCCTAGCAGCAGCCCTGACTAGCAGCAGCCCCGACTAGCAGCAGCCCTGACTAGCAGCAGCCCCGACTAGCAGCAGCCCTGCCTCGTCCTTGGCCATGGCTATTTCTGGTTCCACCTGGCCACCGTTCCTCCCAGTGCTGCTGGGTTTATTTTAGTCTCGGTTATGAAAGTATTAAGGATGGCCCAGTGTGTTTAAGGTGATGGACGTCTGTGTTGTTCAGGACTATTCTTTGTATTCATGTCAATAGCTTCCTTTTTCTTGCTGCGGTGGATGTATTGTGTTTGCACATGGGTCTCATGCGTCTCTGTATGCATGAGTGATTTCTGTATTTTGTCCCAGGCCAAGGGGACATACATTGTCATTCTCCAGTTGTTGGCACACGTGTTGGCTCCACGACAAATGCAATTGGGGTCTTAAAGGCCTGGTTGGAGCCACCACGATCGCAGCTCCACAAGCCCCAGCCTAGCGCTTGGCCTGTCTGAAGCCCCCTATGACCAAATGGCTCCCTGATAGATAGCCTGTTAGACAATAATCTGGGCCACAATCAGCCTGCTTCTGACATTCTATTTCCTACCGGGCACCCGGAAATGCGTTGGAGTCATTTTTCATAGCACTGTGACATAGCAATAGCATATATATATATATATATATATATATATATATTTCTTTTTTTATATTACATTTTCCCAACTGGTAATAACATCAAAGCCCGATGATAAATCCTTTCGGTTACAGTTTTATATGAAGCCTAATGCTCTTGTACTTGCTTGCTGGTACATCAAGGGCACGGCCGTGTTCTGGTGAAAAGAGAAGGTATGGGCGGTCAGCCGCAGGGGTTCTCTTGTACCCTTTTGTGTGTGACCTCACCTTCCTCTGGCTGTTATTAACTTAGAGGTTAAAAGTTATGGTTTTGGACTCACTGTTCACACGTATTTGTCGTGTGTGTGTGTGTGTGTGTGTGTGTGTGTGTGTGTGTGTGTGTGTGTGTGTGTGTGTGTGTGTGTGTGTGTGTGTGTGTGTGTGTGTGTGTGTGTGTGTGTGTGTGTGTGTTTTGTTCTCTGTGTGT
>OOFB01011077.1:5129-15320 GCA_900323305.1 Trachyrincus murrayi | reverse complement strand
CTGCTATTGCTGTGTGTCTTGTGTTAAAGTAGGCTGTATTGTTGTACAGTCATTTGAGGGCCTGCTGCAAACCTAATTACCCCTTCATAGGGAAATAATATATTTAACTAAACACACACACACACACACACACAGGAAGTAAGGCATGGCAATGACTTAATACAAACTCAGAGTAACCAAATACAGGCACATTTTGTGCAGCATTTCTGTCCTCGGCCATTAACCTGATGTGTTGACTTTACAGGAGTCTACAGGCAGATATGTGCCTATCAGATTAGTTGTGGTTAATCCCATATTGGCTACCCCACCAGTTTTACTGACTGTATAAACCTGGTTATAAATAGATTCATGAATACTCTAGTGTTAATGAATTCAGCTGAATGCATTAAACTGATGCCAGTGTCAGCGCCAGTCTTCAAACTAAAAGCACTCGGTGATGTAATCACCAGTTGCAAACTAGGGCAGACAGGTTAAGCTTGTAGAGATAGTGGGGAATCTGTTACATAAATCTGTTTAAATCTGAAATGAGACTGAGGATGCAACATTGACTGAACATATTATGTGTGAAGAGGCTCAACTGATTCCAACAATACAGAGGCAATTATCAATGGGATATCATATTTGGATATAGATGCATTCTCTGCCTTGGATATCGGCTATATCAGGGCATTATCTGGCTGGGGGGGGGGCAGTGCTTTTCACATGCCTCTGAACACAACAGCAGAATCCATTCCTTTTCATATTATGTGTATGTATTGTTATGCTGTGCAGATTGATCTAAATAGTGCAGACATCTGCTTAGTGAGGAATAGCTCCAGAGAATGCTTCTCTGCTTAACTTTCACTGTGGTTGAGCATTACAAACATAATAGGTCAGGATAAAGCAATGTTACATTTTTTATGAATAGCCATTTGTAGTTCAATTCCTGCAAGACCCATCAGCCAATGACTATATCTGCCTGGCAATGACTTATTTGAAAACAAAACCATATCACACAAAAGGTGTGGAAGTACCCCATCTAGTGGCACGTATATGTCACCTTTGTTTTTCTTGGGAGCAACGCCATGGCAAAAAACACAAAAAACTGACTACTATGCCAACGGTTTCATAGTAAGGCACCAGCCTTGCGTATGGATTTTTTTTTTGCAGTACATAAAAAGTAGAGAAAATGCAATTACTTTCAAAACAACTTTAATCATTTGGGCATGGAATACAAAAAAAAACAATCTGGGTTGGCTGACATGAGACCACAGTAAGTATTTACAGTCGCGTATCTACAAGTAATAGGTGAGTTGGTGAGGGATTTTCTTCACTGAAATAAAAGGTAGCGAACAAAGGAAAACAGGAGGGGGGGGGGGGGAGTGACGAAGTGCCAAACTTTTCTTAAGGGCTGTTTGGATGACGAGAGAGATCTCCAATTCAGTATCATAGACACTTGAAGGGGCAGCAAGAGTGTTAATAAATCTGGTGAAACGCAGCTGGTGAAACGCAGCTCTGCCTGGAAGTGGACCTCGATTCTCCCGGCGGGTGTGGCAAAGAGGGAGTCTAGTGATAACATACATCAAGAGCCCTGGATCCCTCGCGTCATCAAAAGAAAACAGCACCCTACTGCCTGCTTCTCTCTGCACTGCCTTTTACTGGGAGAGAGCTTAGGAGGCCTCCTCGTCGATCTTGGGAGCCAGGTAGTATTTGACATGGCCCATGTCAGCGATTTTGTACTCAACCACTGGAAACGAAAGAAGATACATACGGTCAGGTTAGAGCGGGATAGGGGTGTCATGTAGGGCTGCCACGATTCGCCAACGTCTTCGATGACTTCAAAAGCTGAAAATGTGTCAATATTTTTTAATTGACGCATGTTTAAAAAAATAATAATAAATTAACTTTGACCGCGAATTATAGCGCCACCTATGGGCGAAGTGGTACCAAACTTGTTGGACACCTGCTTTACCAGGATACATATATGGTGGACAAATTTAAAAAAAAGTTACCAATCGGGGGCTGAGCTAGAGCAGTTTCCCTATCAGAATAATAATAATAATAATAATAATAATTCGTACAAATACAATAGGTATCCACAGATACTCTGTGAATACCTAATAAATAGTTTTTCTAAAACGCAATTCGTTCAATTGAATTCATTATAATAAATGTGTTACAGGTGCTATTCTGGAAAGTGGACCGCCAGAAAAGGCAAACACAGTGGGCATATTATTAGAATAGAGAGCCTCTGCCATTGTGGCTGCTACATACGCTCATTATTAATGTCATAATCACTTCCATAATCACAAGTGTTGATTAGAACAAGTTTAGGCTAGAATCTGGGCTTATTCTACGTTGATTGAAGCAGTGTGTGCGTTAGGCTTATTGGGACTTATACCTCATTTTATTATTTTATTTCTGCCATTATGTTAAGCATGTCTTTGTGTAGGGAATGTCATAACGTTTGAATAATTGTGCTCAATATAATTAAAGGTTAAAGTTAAAGGAACATAGGGAATATTACCATATCTTATTACATGTTAAACAATGATTATATATTTATTTTTCTCCTTTCTTTATCTCTTGCCCTCAGTCAAAGGCAAAGACATCTGAATTAATTGTATGCATTTGTGGATGAAAATGAACCGTTCGGATTAAATCGACAAAATAATCAATAAATTAAACCGCTAGAAAGATAATCGTTGGTGGCAGCCCTACAGTCATGAGTAGTAAACAGAACGTCAGTTGAAGGAACCAATGGGAAAGCAGCATGGACTCTTTAACTGACCGAGGGGGATGTCTGCAGACATGCTGAGAATGACGGTCTTGGACAGCGGTGTTGCTTTGGTGAAGAAGTTCAGGTAATTCAGGGCAAAGATCAGCTGCACCGGCTCGTTCATCTCGATGGTCACCTAGAACGCAGAAAATAAACACTATTCAATACGTCGGCTTCTGGTGCCAGAGACGGCAGAAGTCTCCATGGCAACAGTCAGGCGTCATGTTAAAACTGAGACCGCGGGACTTACTGCCTCATCCTCCTTGTCCACGTTGCTGGTCTGGGACAGCTTGACATTACCGGTGCCCAGTTCTCCGGTGGCAGAGAATTTGATTCCGTCCTTGGCGCAGGAGATCATGACGGCGTCGCCGATCTGGGAGAGGTCACGGCAAATGCGGGCGAACTCCCCCGAGGGCATTTTCACCACACAGCTGTACTCCTGCTCCTGGAAGCACACACACAGATACGTTTAGACCAAGCACTTGGGTTCCACCTAGTGGTGCTCCTGTGTGGTTTTTGTACAGCAGTGCCAATTTTTGGCAATGTTTACTTAAATGTTTGATCGTACAAGTATTCTTTTATACATCTGATACTGGCCTCAACTGAAATTGCGTAGAGAAATTGCTCATTAGGGGACGTGAAAGATATTAAAAAAATAAAAATCGTTTCATTAAAGTAGTACATATTAAAAATAGCACTTACTGGGATCCCCAGTTGCTCCACATCAAGGTCCATGAGTTTCATCTCATAGTCTGAGACTTTCTCCTGGTCTGAAATTGGCACATGGAAAAAATTGTGAACATTTTGGTACAATAAAAAACAACACATGAAACACGTGGCTGAAAGCAGACATGTTTATGTCACTCACTGATCGTTTCAAACACGAGGGCGAGCGTGTCTGCATTGTCTTCGGCTCTGAGGGTGATGATATCTTCATTTCCAGCACACTTCAGGATCTTTGACATACTGTGAGAAAAACAACATTTGATCAGAAACGTTAAGAAATACTTTCGGGGGTGAACGTTTAAGTTATTTTACGAATAAAATCCGCAGCATTGTTGAGTTAGTTCATTTTGCGTGCACATGGCTAGACATCGACACTCGCGGCAGTATTCAAATATATCCCAACAACACATTGACTACAATCCAGAAAAAAAAAGGCGTAAAGGGTCGAATCAAGTTTTATTGCGCTGCAAGTCATGGCGTCGTAATTAGTTCGGACAAAGAGCTCCGCGGCTGTCATAAAGCAGCAGGAGCGGAAGAGGACGTTCCCGGGTTCAAGCTTTCCCGCCATCCACCATAATACAAGGCCTTTGGCGCGCAAATGACGTAGCGAAATAAGGACCTCGGCGCGCGCCTAATGTTCCGCACCACAACAATAGAGGTCTCTTTGAACTCTGCGAAACCGCAGAACACAATACGAACGCCACAAATATAACCATACCAAACACCAATAATGACTATACGACACCACGATGTTTGAGGTCTAAATGCGACAGGTCAATTTTACACTCGACTAGTCTAGTCCTATTCGAGAGGCATGCCCGGGCAACTCTACCCAACCAAGATGGCGTCTCAGAGACACAAGACTTAAGAGCTAGCCATCTAACATCCACCCGTATTAGACGAGACGTGTCGTCACTTTGCTTGCACTTATCCAACTCCTAGGGGTTGGTTAATGTGTACCCGGTGTGAATAAAAACCCCATCAGATGCACACGTTTGTGCATCTGATGCTAGGTTCATCGCGGCAGAGGACCGTGTACTACGTCACTTACAAAGCAGGCCAACTAGCACCGTCACACACACACACACACCGTTAGCTTTAGAGAACCACACACACTCCTTCTCGATCCAATTAAAGACACCGTCTCACATGACGTCCTGGTGGGAGAGCCCTCACCTGCTGAGGTTCACCCCCATGGCGAGGTTCCTGTCACAGCGGTAGGAGTCGAAGCCGTCGCTCCGGAGCGTGAGCTGCACCAGGGAGACGTGAGAGGAGTCCATGCTCTGCAGCGAGATACCGAACGAGCTGACGTCCAAACACGCCTCGGTGATGAGGTCCTTCAGAGCCTCCAAGACCTTCTTGAGGATGGAGCCCTGGACCAAGCGTGCCTCGAACATGTTGGGAAAAAGTTGTATTTGTTGGCGTTGAGTCAAAGAGTTAAAACTTGCTGTCAGTCGTCGAATTCAGACAGCCGGTAAAGAAATAACGCAGTCTGTCAAACCAAAAAAAATGCGTTATTTGTGCAGCAAGTCAGCCAGCCCGACGACACCGCACGACAGTGGATAAAAAATGCTCAGAGAGCGCGCGCCAACGTGAAGTTTTAAAGACTTGCGTGATTCCGTCATTTCCGTTGAAATACGTCCCTCCCCTTGCCTAAAGTGACTACACGTACGCCGCCATTTTTAAGAGGTCTTCTGTTGTCAGCCATTTTTAAGAGGTCTTCTGTGTCATCCAAGCAGCAGTTCACTTATAAAGTGAACGCTTCATATTTCTAGTTCTCTTATACAAGTCAGCTACAAAATAGCAAATTATTTGCTATTCTGTTATTCAAACTCACTATATCATCTGTGTGTGTGGCTTTTATTATGTTGTAGAAGTGTATCTCTGAATACTGATCAGAGTAGTCAGATGTACAGCTTTTTTATTTAGAAGCTTCTAAAAAAAATACTGGAGAAATTCCAAAGAAACACGACTGCATTGAGATATACACAGGGTTATACCTTCACCGTTATAATTGCAGTAACTAAACTTCTCTGTAGTTTCCATTTTCATTGAAACTTCATTGACTTCAAAGTTGCTATATTATTAATTTAAAAAATGCAAGGCTTTAACTACGCTAACTCACCATTGAATAATCATGCATAACCGCTTCTTAAATACATTGCTTTAATTTAAATGTAGTGAATATGTATAGTGTGCAAACACTGACCAACAAAGAGTGCTTGTTTTGGCTGACATATTTAATCACACAATTTAAAAAAACAAATGGAATTTCTGTAGTGCCATTTCCCCACACCTGAGTACATGGATATAGGGCACTTAGGTTAAGAATGGGGACAATAGAAACAAGCTAGGAATAGGTTGGATCTTCCAAGCACCGTGAGAAAAAAAACACACACATACTACTCAGAATCATTTTGATCTGAGCCGTAGTCTATGTTGGACACAAGCTACTGTGGGCTGCAGAGCCCGTGTGTTGTCGAGCATTCCACTCCCACTCGATTGGCTGTTGGACTGGTGTAGAGCTCTGAACAAGCCCGCCTTACAGTTGGATATAGTTGGTTGCCATGGCGAGGATGGGGGCCCCCGTCGGGACCCCGGGGAATGGGCCACTGGAGCCGGCGATGTCGATGTGGGAGTACGGCAGGGGCGTGTCCGAATCCACACCAAACTGTTGGGGGACACAACACAGAACAAGTGAGGGAGGAAACCGAAGGGGAGACGAACAGGCGGGAGGGTCGAACCCCTGTGTCCGAAGCCTACCTGTAGCAAGATGTCTGTCTCTCGTCTGCTCTCTCTAACTCTCAAATCTTAACTACTGCACCTTTAATGACATTAAAAAAGGTGCTATGTGTAAAGAATGTACCGTACTAAATCATAAAATGACAATGATGGGTCATCATCAGAGATTAAGGAAACATGCCGGGTTGAAATACTGGCTTCTCCGACAACAATGCTACAGCCAGTATGTCCACGCCGGTCCGGAACGTCTGGTTTTGTTTTGGTCTGTGTGTTTACTATTCTCCCAGTACCCCGGGTTGCCAGATATGAAACAAATCGGCACACAAACACAGCGTGCTGCAGCCATGGAAGCAAGCAAACGAACCGGATCAACTGAGATTGTAATAGATTCTACCCGACCTAAAAAGCCTCGTCCTCTTTCGAAAAATCTCCATGACCACAGCCCCTGCTAAAACACGGGTAAATCTTTGAGTCTTAATCTTGTGCTCGGAGACTCAGATATTGTGAATTTGGACTGCAGTACCCATTGTTACATACAGCACCTTTAACTGTGCGTCACTTTGAATAAAAGCATTTTCTACATGACCCAATAGTTGCAAAGGGCCAGGTGAAGCGGTGACCCTGTACCTTGTCCAGCCCTGACGCCATGATGAGGAAGGCAGCAGGAGTTTGGTGTCCTCGTGGAGTGGCTGAGGAAGGCAGGTTGTTGCTCTGCAGTATGTCCTCATACTCAGACTTGCCCTTGTGGAACTCGTAGTCCTCACGCCTAATGCTAGACATCTCAAAGACATCCCCCAACACCTCGCCGGCTGCACAGAGGAGAGAGGGTAGGGAGAGAGGGAGAGGATGGCCATGTTACCTTCTTTATAAATCAGGAACTCTCACGACGTCACGTTAATACAAAGAGACGACAATATTATAAATCAGTCCTACCTTTCTGCCACTTGGCGGCATTTCCAGAGCGATGGGCTGGACCGTTATCCATGATGATCTTTAAAATAAATGAATAAAAAACACAGAACTCAGAACACAGAACTGTGTAAGCCTACGATACATTGCAAATATATATTAGATTCAAATTCAATTTTGCGGCTACACTTACAGAGTAGTTTGGCCCCATGGCCCTGATGGCATGGCCGGTCAGTGTGGCGATGGTAAACAGCTGTGGGGACACCTCATGCACAGCCTAGGGGAGGGAACGAGAGTAGACAACTTGAGATGATTCATTGATCAAAAAAAAAGATAAAACTAGAAAGTAGTCTAGTGACTGAATACACATGAGGGAAGATGTGAAGTGAGTGTGATGATACACATCAGGTTCTTACCTTCTCCTTCATCTCACAGAGCAGGTCCACCATTACCATGCGTCCCTCTGCGTCCGTGTTTCCAACCCTCACCCTGCGTCCACCGCGGGACACGATCAGCTCATCGGCCACGTAGCAGTCTGCCAGCAGCCACAGAGAAACGCACGTCAGTGACCCGGGAGGCGCGTTAATGCTAGTGGAGAGCAGTCCGCTCTGCATATCAGATACTAGGCCTGCATGGAGCTAAAGAGAGCAGCAGGACCAGGCTTCGCCTCACCTGAGCCTACGCTGTTCCTCACCATCGCCATGGAACCCACCACCTTCAGATGCTTGGGCTTCAACTTGGCCAGAGTCTAAACGAGACACAGAAGGACAGTTGGAAACACGACAACCAATGCAGGATGTCCTGAAGTCATGCTAGACAGGATGTGGTTCTTCATTCTTCGCCATGTATACACATAGGATTCCATGCCGATGAACTCTTAACAACGAGCACCTCAACATTGCTCTGAGCCCTGGACTACCACGTGACAACAATATGCTATTCACACTAGGGGCGGACGGTATAAACGGTATAGAAAGTGCACCGGTATGAGGTTCTGAGAATGTAATAGTGGCGCTGCGTCACCATTGTGCATTGAGCCCTCACCGGTGGTTGTGCGCTCATCGGAAACAAAAAGGTGGATGGTACATTGTGCAAAGTTTCAATGAAAAACATCGTAACTGGAGTCTATTACCGAATTACCAGCCTGTTATTATTAGCAGGTAGAATGATATATTTTCCCCTTGTCATACGGTGGTCCTCATCTGAAGCAAAGGCATCCAGCACCCAGGAAAACAAAAAACAAATTTGTCGTGCAGTGTCCCTGCGCTCTAGCACATGCCAATGTCATGCCGTGATGTATACCGTAACCATTTTCATTTATACTGTGTTTCATTTATACGCCCAGCACTAATTCAAACCAGTAAGATCAAGACTCACCTGGAAGAAGCCAGCGACAGCAGCGGCTCCACACTTGTCCCTGTGCATGCCTGCCATGAAGCCCCCGGCCTTGATGTCTGCTCCGCCCGTGTCGTAGGTGATACCCTGGAAGAACACGCACAATTACATTTATACATCATAATAATTATATCATATCAATAACCATCACCATAGCTAAACATCATAAAATATCCTAGATTTCTCTGCCCCTAGATGCACAGAAACAGACACAGCGGTTCTTAATGTTTTCAACATCAGCTTTACACTCAGAAACCCTTTCTCTGATGGGGGGGGGGCTCTCACCTTGCCCACCAGCATCAGAGTGGTTTTAATGGGTCCCTCTCCGCAGTACTTCAGCTTGATCACCCTGGCCTGGTGGCGGGGGACGGCTGCAGCAGAAAGAAACACACAACCAAGAAAGTTTAGCGGCATGCTTGTGTTAAAGAGTGTCGCTTATTAGACTCAGACCAGCTGTTCCTGATAGCTGGATGGCCTACCGTTGGCACAGCGGTTCACAGCAGCCAGGCAGGGATATTCTTTCTCCATGACCTTCACGTCACTCACTACCTCCACCTAGAGCACGGGCAGCACACAGCACTGATGTTTGATCCGCCATCACACATGTATAGTAGGGCTGGACCATATGGTAAATCATATTGCAATTATTTTTGACAGATATTGCGATATGAATAGTGGGAATGATACATTTTTTAATCATTTTTCAATTAATTGTTCAGCCCGAATGTATAGATAATAATGAATATCCACACAAACAAAAGGTTGTTTTAGGAATAAACCGCACCTGCACGGGGCTGTCCTTGAAGAGCTCCTTCACATAGTCCGCCACACGGGGAGCAGCCATGCGCTCAGGGTCGGAGCCACCGATGTCACGGCACACCAGTCTGACAGGGCGGGACAAGAGGACAGGTGTGGGCCAATGAGCAGGGCAAAAAAACAACAAAAAACAAACATACCTCTAACGGAGGGTTTTAACTCACCTGCCACCCTCAAGAGCATTGGCCAGATCCACAATGTTCTGTCCCTGCTGCTCCATTGCGACCCACAGGCCCAGAACACACACCTTGTACGGAGTGGCCTTCAAGTTTGCTTCCCTCACTTCAATGGGCTACAGGAGAGGGTGGATTAGCAATACAAGTTCACAATAAATGTTTATCAAATGTCATGGGGACAAGTGAGGCAGAGAGAAGCACACGCGAATCATTTGCACACAGTACTGCGTCTTTTCTCACCATGTAGAGAGCGTGAAGGGCTCCAAGGGCAGCCACCAGTGTGCTCTTCTCATAGTCGCTGTGAGGAGGACACACCAGCAGGGGGCGCTGCATACCAGCCTTCATGGCCCTGTTGAAGAGAAATTGGAGAATGTTGGGAATGTTTTGTTATAATAATAATAATGATCATAACAATTCATTTACAGAGTATGTGAGTGAGTGTGGAGGACATCACACAACATCCACTACCAACAATAATATCAATAACAATGTCTATTCAACCACCGTCCGCCCCCTGCCCCCCCCCCCCCCCCCCCCCTCCCCCCCCCCCCCCCCCCCCCCCCCCCCCCCCCCCCCCCACCCACCCCCCCCCCCCCCCCCCCCCCCCCCCCCCCCCCCCCCCCCCCCCCCCCCCCCCCCCCCCCCCCCAAAAAACCCTCAAAAAACACA
>OOFB01011065.1:0-11052 GCA_900323305.1 Trachyrincus murrayi | reverse complement strand
CTGCGTGGTGCCGATTGGCCTACTTGCTGTTGAAGCATCTATGGGAAGCAGAAGTCCTAACATAGGGCATCCCATCTCGAGTGTGTGTGTGTGTGTGTGTGTGTGTTTATTTGTGAGTGAGTGTGCTTGTGTGTGTGTGTGTGTGTGTGTGTGTGTGTGTGTATTTGTGAGTGAGTGTGTGTGTGTGTGTGTGTGTGTGTGTGTGTGTGTGTGTGTGTGTGTGTGTGTGTGTGTGTGTGTGTGTGTGTGTGTGTGTGTATTTTCATATTCATTCTGTCCCGAAAAACTGTATTTTTTACTGCAGGCATGGATAGGATATTAACAATAAACAGGATATTATTTGTGTGTGTGACAGTGTGTGTTAGTCATTGCTAAATATGTATCAAAAGTACACTACAGACATAAGAACACACAGGGAATTCATTGAATAATTATTTGTCTTGTCAGTATATGATGTACTTATCAAGTACACAATGTAACTAACTAAAATACCCTGATAAATATTTTAACTTCACTGAGAGTTATTGTTGCACTTAACAAACCTAATGCCAGAGATCTAATTACTAACCAAAAAGAAAAAAAGTATATTTGTATGAAAAACACAAATCAGAAATAACATTAACATACAAACACCAAACTAACACCCACACACACCCACACACACCCACACCCACACACACACACACGCACACACGCACACACCAACAAAAGGCCACGAACAGAATGGATTTTGACAATCGCTAGAGCTTGCACCAACAGTACCTAAACCACATCACATGTTGGAAACACTCCGTCTCCATGGCAACGCCACACATCATCCCCCTCCAGGGATGGGGAGGAGAGGGGGGGGGGGATTGGAAGCGTGCCAATTCATCCAACCATCATTGCCGTCTTCACCGACCCCGGCGAATAAAAAGGCAGCCCAGCCTACATACAGCTCAGTGTAGTTTAGTACACCATAGTACTACAGCTGTCACCACCGCCCCCCCCCCCCCTTACAGAGAAACCAACCACTACATATATTCTCCTTGTGCTGGCCTTGTCATGTAGTTGAGACAGACATAATGGGTTTTACATGGAGCTCCCCTGGGCGTTGGATTATCAAACTCCTAACTCTCTCTTCTGGAAGCTGCGGAGTGTGCCTCGGGCGGGGTTAACGCTAGCCTGACCGCCTGCACCGCAGCTCACTGGAACAGTGTAATAAAATGATAATGCAGCACGTTTAACGGTCTCTAACAGCAGTCAGGCTGGGGGGTTATCTGGTCTCCGCCTGATGCGTGGCTGTGATGGCTCCGCTTGGGTGGGGGGGGGAGTGATGGGACACATCCACCCCCCGCCCCCTCCCCACGGGTCTCGGCCTGGGTGTGGAGGTGCGATGGGGAGCACGGGAGGTTAGAGGACAGATAAACAAACCAACTAACCGGGAATGTATCCAACATAACTGGAGACAGGAGACAAAGAAGAGTTGAAATGGAATGGAGCCACCACAATGGAATAAATAACACGAGGGAAAAATAGGAAGGAAGGAAGAATGCCATCATAGTATCCATTCTAATATAGTTGTAGCTGAACAGGACAGATTTGTTCTTCTGAAGGACCAGTCAGTACACGGGCGCGCTTGCACAACATCACAACCAACTAAGTTTGTACTACCCTTTGCTATCCACTTTCCTCTCATTTGCTAATTACTACCACTAGTTCCTCATCAGTCACGTCCTCCCCAGCTCTGTGTGGGATGTTTGTTGTGGCCAAGGCCGTAACATGTTCAGAGGAACAGAAGGAAACATGGTTTTGCCGTCTGTAGCAATAAAATATCTAGATATAGCCTAGATATAAAAGCTATTCAAATAGACGTCATAAAACACAGATTCATGTAACGATATAGGTCACCATCTTGAATTTGTTACGCTCCATCTGATTTAGGACAGACATCACAGAAGCAAAAACACACATTGAAGCAGCTACAAGGACCTTTGTGATATGTAGTTCTCAGTGACAATGTAACGTATGCATCTTTATAATTAGATGTGGCACGGAGGATAGCATGGTGGTTCCTCGTCGGCGAGAAGGTCCTGACTGAGGTCTTTCTGTGAGGACTATGTTCTCTCCGTGCTCTCTCCGTGTTCTCTCAGTATTCTCTCAGTGTTCTCTCAGTGCTCTCTCAGTGTTCTCTCAGTGTTCTCTCAGTGCTCTCTCAGTGCTCTCTCAGTGTTCTCTCAGTGTCCGTGTGGGGTTCTCCTCTGGCTGCTCTGATGTCCTCCACCTTCAAGGCCAGGAAGATGAACCGCTCCTCAACAAGACCACTGAAACCTATTGTAAATATAAGTAAAATTAACTCTCCAACATAAGGATATTAAAGAGAATGCGGGAAAGTCTTCCTGAATGCTTGCAACTATGTTGTATTCCTCTCTGAAACTAGAGTCCATATGAAGATGTACTTGGGCCTGTCCTTTTGGAGAAGGATAGTCTAGTGGTGAAGGTGTTTGACTCCCAATTGAACGGTATTGGGTTCGATCCCCAATATCCCCAGTCTACCTGTAGCCATCCCTGAGCAAGCACAGATGAGCTGGATGCCAACCAAAGACGGTTCATACGGTCTTTTGGTACAACATCACCAAACAGGAAGATGTACAATACAAACTGAAGAAGGCAGAACCAGCCCTCCTGAATAAGGAACCTAGTTACTAGAAGACACTCGGTTCCTCTCCAAGGACCTTCATGTAGCGCCGAGATCACAGCAACCTGCTTACTAAGCATCTCTCTGCTTAATTAGTCAGTGGATTTGCAGAGTCGTGTAGCATCCATCCCCCACCTTAAAGGCATGCAGAGGAAGACAAGGTACAATGCGTTTGAGAATAATACCATTCAGCCGCTGGGTTGTAGAACTCTTTTGGGTTGGTTTGGTAAGAGGATATGAAATACAGTTCACTGTGGGTAGCTTGGTTCACGCACAGATCCACCAAAACTCAAGTCTGACCGAGTCCCTCGGCCACAATTCAACAGCATCATTCATCGGCCAACTGTCCGTCAACAATACTGAAAAAAAATGAAAATAAATAAAACAGGGAAGAGATTTCAAATGGCGTCGTTCGAGGTAAGGGGGCAGGGTAACAGAAAGTTAAGAGAATGTATAGGTTATGTTTTCAAAGACCTCAAAAGTGAATTAATAACTAATGACTAATGACTGTGCTAGAGGCAAATTAAAATCCTTGCCGTTATATTTCTGCTTGTGAGGCAATATGCGATTTCAGGGAGCGACTTGTTGTAGCCAAAGCCTCTGGCACGTGAACACACGCCCACACACACCCACACACACACACACACACACAAACACACAGTTTAAAGACCGCAGTGTACAGTACAAGCCTGATTAAAAAGGAAAAGAAATAAAAAGCAGAACCTAACGACCTCCAACCACCTCACATCATCTGTGTGTAATGGTCGCCTGGTAACTAGGCTTCTCGGTGTTGGTGGCCGGCTGTCAGGTTGTCATGACGACGGTCAGGCAACCCATTAAACAGCCCATCCATCAGTCTGAGCGTGGCCTATGTCCCTCCATTCTTTAGCCATAGTGTAATAGTAACAGTATGGACAGGGGCCGGCCGACACTGCAATAGAACCGATAGTTACCATGCAATAGTACCGTCTTGGGAGGAAATTTAGACATTCGATACAGACATTCTGATATCATAACAGTGTATAAATGAGTGGTATGAAAATATGGCGGTGATTTATCATACGTGTTCAATGTGATGAACCACATATGGGTTTATAATCGTGGTTTTCATATTTATGTGGTTATAATGCCATACGTCTTAAAAATACTGCTAAATACTGTGTAAAATCGACCTCATGGTTGTGGTGGAGATGATTCCCGTCAATCATTCAATGTAACACCAGTGGCTAAATGTTGCAGCCAATGAAGAGATGTCACGCGAAACACCTGCTAGATGCTGTTGCAAATGGGGGAATACCAAGTCTGAATTGACCAACCTGGGGTCTAACCCTAACCCTTTAGTTGCTGGAATATGAGCAAGCACTCATCAGTAATCACTAAATATGAGATAATATAGATAAGTGACCACAACAAAAATGTGGTCACTTATAGAGAAATGTCAATGCCAAAAAGCAAGCCGATGATCTTGTAAAAACACAAACTGACGAAAATATCTGAAGCAATACTTCCACAGCTGAATACACCAAACACATTCCAAGAGTATAGTTTGTTGAGTTTAGGTGGCCATCATACTGTTGACAATGTGACTAAAAGTGTGAATGTTGGTTTGGACTACTATCAGTCGGTAGTTCTGGAATGATTACGATAAGAGTCACGTCCTGCTTCCTCAGACTGAACCATGTCTCCAGCAGGGGGGTTCCTACCTTGTCCTTGTCCTCCACCAGGTCACTCAGGATGTCATCTGGGTCCAGGATCCCTCCGTCACAGTACTCCACATGGTGTGTCCGAACCAGGAAGTCCCCTTCCTACAAAATAAGTAATTAAAACAAATTTTAACAGGAAACTATATCTTTTGTATTAATTTGCTGGATTTTGAACCACACAAAAGTTACTTGAAAAACAAAGGCAATTAGCAACAGAATTATTGATTACTGATGTATGAAATCATCAATGTTATTAATTGCTAATGTCACCAATGTCCTCGCCCCCCACCTCTGTGTGTGTGTGTGTGTGTCTCTTTCCCCCTCTCTCTTTCCCCCTCTCTCTGATTAATGGTGCTGCCTAACCACTGGACAGCTGAATACAGTGAACAGGTTGTTCACACACACACACACACACACACACACACACACACACACACACACACACACACACACACACACACACACAGACAGAGAGAGACAGACAGAGACAGACAGAGACAGACAGAGACAGACAGAGACAGACAGACAGACAGACAGAGAGAGAGAGAAGTGAACCCATAGCATTATCCTGTTCAGGGAGAGGAGTGCTGCATTTAATGTTTCCTTCAGGGTCTGATTGCTTGTCAATCATCTCAGTTCTTATAGAACATCTTTAACACCAAGCGATTTAATTTTCTCATCCTCTCTTCTTTCAAATAATCCATCCATTATTCATTTTTGCATCTTCCAATAATACCGTCAACGTCTCCTTTAATAATGCTCTGTGTATTATATATCTGAATAAATATTTTCAAATGAAGAACCGTTATTATTGTTTTCAATTAAATTAAAATACATTTTTTTAACTCATATTCCCTAACACCAGGGAGAAAAAAACCATTTAAAATTAAGCTTGTTAGCTTCATAATAACTATGCTGTTCTCCTGAAATACATCATAACTCCTTAAACTCATAACTATTCAGCTCTCCTTAAATACACCCTGTGTCCATGAACAGAACTTGACAACGTTGTCTGAAAACAATGCCTTGACAACATCGTTTAAAACAACGCCTTGCTCACACACCCTTGATCCACCCACTAACCATACTGTGCGTTCCTAAGACAAGCCATCTCCTACCCTGTCATATCGCTGGCCTACAGGAATGCAGGCTATTGTTACATCCCATAATATCCCTGGCTCACACCCAGGCCAGATGTATCAGCTTAGAGAGGGAGTGTCTTGTTTTCAATCTTGAATCCTTCACTTCCACACTTGTTTATCCTGCATGCACACTATGCCATGCATGGCTACCTGCCTAGCGTACGGCTGGTAGCCATGGAGGCTAAGCAGGGCTGGCCTCATCCATCCTTGGATGGGAGAGCAGATGGTGCTGGTAGAGGTGTTGGAGTGCCAGTAGGGGATGCTCACCCCTCTGGCCTATGCAATATCCCAAATGCCCCAGGACAGGGACTCTTGTCAGTGGAAGTGCAATCTTTCGGATGAGACGTTAAACCGAGGTCTTGACTCCCTGTGGCCACTAAAGACCCCATGGCACTCATCGCAAGAGTAGGGGTGTGAACTCCGGTGTGATGGGTCAAATTGCCAACCTGGCTCTTGTAGCAACATGGCCCCCTGATAATCACCTGGTCTCTGATTGGATAGTTTCATTCCTCACCGCTCCACTGTGATAGCCAGTGTGAGTGTGCCAGTGTGAGTGTGCTGCATCACTCAGGTGGGTGCTACACACTGGCATTGGATGAGGGGTAATACTCATCATCCTGATCGCATGTACTAGTGTACTGTCCAAACCTCCCACAAAACCTGACAGGCCCACTATGAACGAAACCCCACAGGGGGTCAACAAATACAAAAGAATAATGGAAGGCAAGAAATTCAACTTACTCAAGGGGCCTTTAATGACCTTAGGTTCTATATTTAAATTGCAGTTCATTCCCTCTTAAAAGTATTACAATGTAAAAAAAAAAGAAGCCTGCTCAGTGAATTGAATCTTATCCAAGAGCATTTGTTTTAAAAAGTACAACTACTCTCTAATGGCGTAGTTGATGTAATTGCCGTGTTATTGCATTAGTACTCTACTTCACGGAGCGTTTAAGTGTCTCCATATCCACATTTTAATCCAAGCTGGCGCGGTGCATTCGATATCTGGGAAAACAGCCGAAGCCCACCCGCCCCCCCCCCCCTACACCCTAAACGAACGTATGTAGATGCAAGCAAAGTAGGCTGATGCTAATCACGTTACACCTTCATTACAGCAGAGTAAAGCCAGATATTAGGGATTTTGGCAGAGCGTTGGCATTGGTCTAATGCATGTCTGTGGTGGCCTGCTGTCATTCACAGATCAGCGAACTGATCTCCGATGGCAGCCGAGGGGCGATGGCCGATAAGAGCAGTGAGCATGTCGATCTCATCAGAAGTTTTCGGAGGATTACGTAGATAAAAGGAGCATTATGTCAGCGAACGGTACAGGAAACCTCACGTCTACCCACTCTGACAATTACACCGGGGAGAAGGGGCAGAGATGTGGTAAGCCCAAAGATAAGAGTTGTGAACACACAGGGCTAATCTGAAAATCAGGGGGATTAGTACTTGAATAGATTTCCGCATGATACTACTGCTGATAAGATGAGCTATTTTTAGGTGCTCAGCCCTTAAGAGATGACCTAGAAATGTATGAAATGGTCTATCTGTGATTAACAGACTGCTGATAAACCTCAGAATTCAGGTTATCAAAGTTTGAATGTGGTGGACCATGCAGTTCGTCAGTGTAAACACATGACTTGCATGACAGGAATGTGTGTTTTACTGCGTTTCCAACCACACCCCTTTCTCTCAACAAGGACAAAAAAATACTTCATTGTTCAATTGTTTTTCATAACATCATAAAATACAGGAATAACATTTTTCATTCCAGCCTAGAAAAAGTGCAGTGCAGTCAAAATAAAGGAGTCCTTATTTTTAAGTTCTGGGTTTTTAGTGTTTGTTTGAATGTAGATCAGTTGTCACAAGAGACTGGTACAGTACCAGTTCCTGGTTTCATGGTTGTATCGCATCAGAAGAGGAACCACAATGGAAAGCAAAACCAATTATTTTGAAAACACACAACATCCGAAGCCTCTCGTGAAATCCTAACAGAAACTATTCAGCGCTGATACATCATCTACTTATTTGGAGAGAGAGAGAGAAAAAAAAACAAGAAAAAAGAGTGAGGAAACCAGACTTTGTTAGCTCATCTCCAGTCTGACCCATCTGGACCGAGCAGAGACAAAGAGACGACGTGGTTCAGCTGCTGCCATGGCAACCAGTGTACACGGTACACACTGTACATAGCAAAACGGTCAGATCAATTCAAAGAACAATTATTTCACAGCTCGTTCAGTAGGTTGGACTACAATTCATTTCGTTATTAAAAAGCTGGTGGTGTAGGTACGATTTTAAGTGCGATAATTTGAGTGCAATTTGTGAGAAATGCCATAGCCATCCACCAGCTATTAGTGAGCGAAACGCTCTGAGAGAATATCTGTTCTGGTTGACTGCGCACCTGCCTTTGTAATGAGACCATTTAGATTTTAGACCCTGATTTTTTTTCCCCTGATTGGTTCAGGGAATCCATCTTGCCTGTCAATCACAGGTGCGTGAAATGCAACAGTAGGGAGAACAACGAGGGAGAAGAGAGGGTTGGGGGGTTGTTTAGTCACTCTTCTGCTCTTGTCTGCTCTCGCTCTCTCTTTACAACTCTCAGATCTTACCTAGAGCACCTTTAACCGTCCACGGGACATTTCTCTAATATCCATTACCTGAAACTCTATTACAGGTGGCTCAGCCTGCTAGTGCCAACCATGTATGCCTTGTGGTGACCGCAGGTTCGATCGGGACATGATGTCTTTCCCGCCTTCCTCTCTTCACTGTCCCGCCCATAAGAAAGGCACAAAAGCCCATATAATACATTAAAAAAAAACTATATTACAGCAACGGTAAAACAGAATAGAGACTTATGTTTATTTTAGCTGTTCAGATCTTAATCCCCGTGTTTACCTTAAAACAACACCGACGGGTCATTACAACACTAGTGTACTGACCCGTATCAATACTACTCTGTTCACACAACAGAAACCTAACCCCAGAGAAAACAGGTTGACAATAGAGAGGAGTGTGGGAGTGGTTGGCTCCAAAGCCGGTCCCTGTGGTCGGTCCGTCGAGCCCATGCCGGCACGTGTCTCCCCCCCCCCCTCCCTCCCTCCCCCACTCCCTCCCCCGTAGGACTAATTGTTTTCCTCTGGCCCGGTGCCAGGTGTTTATGATGATATCGGCTCTTCGCACTGCCAGGACACGCACGCATTCCACTCGCATACGAACGCCACGCACACACACACACACACCAGCACCCACGCAACAACAACAACAACAACTTCATAGATCTGTACTGTGACCTGTGAGGAGTCACTGTGATTTACATGTGGGAAGAAAAAGAAAAAAAACATTCGAGTTGTGCAAGAAAAGTAACTCCAAGAAAACACACGGATCCTGCTATTGGAAACACATGTGCATGCATGTGCAGTATTGGAAACATGCAGTTGAGCAGGGCAATGTGGTTCAAGCCTCGACGAAGTGGAGGAAGAACACGAACACGAACACACACGAACACACACACACACACACACACACACACACACACACACACACACACACACACACACACACACACACACACACACACACACACACACACACACACACACACACACACACACACACACACACACACACACACACACACACACACTTTGGGTTCAGTGTATTTGATGTTTATTAGGACAGAGTATCCCAACAGAGTAATAAGGTTTAGAGTAACTCCCTACTAAATCACAACATTCCTTCCTCCCTTCCTTCCTCCCTCCCTCTCTCCCTCCCTTCATTCCCTACCATCCTCCATCACTCCTTCCCTACCTCCTCCCTCGCCACCCCCCCTCTTCATTCCCTACCATCACTCCTTCCCTTCCTCCTCTAGTAAGACCCTTCCCTGCCTGTGCGGTGATTCCTCTACCCTCCTCTCCTTCCCTCGTTTCCTTTCGTAGCAGACAGCAGACACACAACGCCATGTCGTGCAGAGGGAAGCAATTTGTTGTTTGACAGCAATGAGCCTGGCCATTGCGCTGGCTCGCTCGGTGGCACGCTAAACCCTGGCGACGAGACCTCCTTCGATGTGTCCGCATTAATACCCAGCGGCCAGTGCGTTCTTACGACCCTCACGGCCTCTCCGGCAGTCTGTCTCCTCGGGTTCCTGTGACATCACCATCCTTCCTCCATGGGTGCGGGTGACGTCTTATCGAAGCAGCTCCGCCGCCGGGAGAGTTAGAGCACACGACGATCAAAAGCTCTCTGAAGACCGATCTGGCAGTGTTTGAATTCATCTCGCCGCGTGCGAATACCAAAAGTGTCCCACGCGATAACAACGCCATACCGTGGTCTTTTTATAACGACTCGTCTAATACAAAACATCCTCCTCTGGGCCGAAAGTCAAGGCCGTGCGACTCTCTCTCTCTCCGGTGAGACAAAACAGGCCTTATTCTGTCCTGTGTGCACACGGTGGAGAACAAGCAGAGCTGCTGATAAACGGGGCCGCCGGTGTCAGTGCATGAATGGCAGCTTCAGAAGGGGACTGTTAACGTTTAACAGTAAACACCGCACTCTGTAACTAGTGTGTGAACCAACTAGTGTGAGAGAGAGAGAGAGAGAAAGATAGTGAATTTAAAGGAGAAAGACGAGGTACATATAGTGGTCCTTTGGCACGCACACGCACACACACACACTTAATTACAAGGCTACAACAGATTAGCTTAGCGGGAAATGAGTGAGGGAGGGGGCTGGGGAGAGAGGACAGAAACAGAGAGGAGGAGAGGAGTAATTAGCCAAACTAGCTGTGTGTTCTCAGCCCCCTATGAGACACCAGGAGCAGAAAGAGGAGGAGAAGGAAGAGATGGAGAGGAGTGAGGACAAGGAGAGACGTGAGGAGAAGGAGCACCAACGGTAGAGCAGAAAGGGAGAGGGTGGTGGTGGGAGGTAGTACAGAGGGTGGTGGTGGGAGCTAGTACAGAGGGTGGTGGTGGGAGCTAGTACAGAGGGTGGTGGTGGTGGTGTTGAGGGAGAGAGGAGAATAAAGGAGGGAAACAAGGAGAAAATAAATAGGTTAATAAAACGAAATTATGAATTAAAGATGAGAAGGATGGAAGGAGGTATGGGGAGAAGGGAGAGAGAGAGAGAGAGAGAGAGAGAGAGAGAGGCAGGAGTTGAAAGGGAGAAAGAGATGGAGAGAACGAGAGAGCGCAAGAGAAAGAGAGAAAGTCCAAGCGGGAGCAAGAGAGAGCGAGAGTAAACATGGAGTGTCAGTGAGCCAGCACAAACAGGAGCGTCAAACAAGGCATTTTAACACAGAGGAGCTAACCAAGCTAATTTGGGCTCCATAAAGGCTTAATCAATAGAGCACAGAGCAGCCCTGTTACACAGATCACTCACATGACGACGCACACGCACACACGCACACGCACACACGCACACGCACACACACACACACACACACACACACACTATCTGAATGAACCACGCTGGAGCGAAGACCAACATGGGTATTATCACAGGGTTCTGCCTAACTGACTCCTCTCCCGCTGACCTGCAG
>OOFB01011056.1:4542-16237 GCA_900323305.1 Trachyrincus murrayi | reverse complement strand
GGTTCATGCTTAGAGACCACCGCCCAGAAAACTTTTACTAGAATGGCTCAAACATTGAGGCAATATTGTGTGTGTGTGTGTGTGTGTGTGTGTGTGTGTGTGTGTGTGTGTGTGTGTGTGTGTGTGTGTGTGTGTGTTTTGGTGAGATATCACCTGGTGCCCCTGAACTTCCCTTCATACAGTGATGGGTCATGTAGTCATGGTGACCATGATGTGTAGATTCACGCCCCTGCACTTTATAGTCCTGTAGCCTTTGTTTTGCTGATTCTTGTAGACAGACAGAGTGTAGTAGAGTAGATACTAGGGCTGAACAATTAATCTAAATATTATCGAAATCACAATATGGCCAAATGCAATGTCCAAATAAATGTTTTTATAAGGGTAAAATGTGTAAATGTACATTTCTAACACCATTATAAATGAAGTACTGTAGTGCTGCAGAGATGACACATTATTTTTTTCAAATGTAAGAAAACATGTCACATCATGATATTTTTTTCACTGAAAATGAAAATTGTGATGCAAAAATGATCATTCCCACTAATAGTGAATCCTATCGCAATACTATTCAAACCCTTAAACTAACCAGCTGTCATTCTTAGGTCGTAAGGTGTTGAGAAAACCTTGTGACATTTTGTGATTTTCATCACGATTCAACAAGCACTATTCAAAGCTGTTTAGAAACTACAAAAAACAAACCCCTGATTAATAAGCAGATACACCTGTCGTGGGTGTGGAGGGACCCTGGACCACAGCATCTTACCAGGCCTTACCGGAACCCTACTGATTGTGTTGGTTGGTTCCCGGGGCGGTTTGGCCACCGAGAGGTAACAGAACACGGGAACTCAGGACAATGAGGTCATTATCTTTCACTCAGCTATCACGTCATATCCCAGCAACGCTGAGCTGATGGATCTGTGATCAAATAGTAGACTTCAATCTCTTTTCTAAAGACTCAACCCTCTTTCTTCCGTGGCGTTTCTGTTTTGGTCACCGTCCGGGAAATACTCCTTTGTTTGCTAAGCGTAGATTAACCTAAATCTGCCGAAAAGATGATAGTTATATTTGAAATAAGATCCTATTTCCAGATTTTACGATTGTACACACTTACAGTAGATCTTGCATGAAGGTAGCTGACAAACCAATTACCCACCTGTCTAGATACGCCGACTGTAAACTGAGGAGTCTGTCTGCTATGGTCGAAAAGGTCAAATGCCTTTGACAAATCAATAATAATACATTATTTATCTTCAATAACACCAACATACATCACAACATATAAAAAGAGACAAATCAATAAGGAGAGCTGTGCATTATTTCCCTCGTGTGGTGCCTCGATATTTAGAAAGAGTCTTTGAAAGAGTTGCTTGCCCACACCTTGTTTAATATGTGCTTTCCTTTTTCCTGTTTTTAATCTTGCATTAAAAACAACGCATCTCAAGTTCCAAAATGTGTCAAACCCTCCTGTTTTGCCCTCTTTTGGACGTGATCTGATCTTACTCGTGGCAATAATAACTATTAGCTAATCTCAAAACTATGTGTTCTATTAAAGTCCGCGCGTGAGCAAGTAAAGGAATTTCTGCGCTTTTATCAGAATATTAATCCATAAACGGCGTTGCATTCTAGAGAGGCAAATAACCTTTGACGCTGATGTCCAACACAATATGTGTGTGCAGCGTTGGATTGCAGGATAGGATAGCAGGATTGTTGGATAGCAGTGATTCATGTGTATTGCATGAATCACTGTAATTCTAGATAACTTACTTTGTGCCCACATACCTACATATTTAACCCCTTACAACACTTCTATATCCTGTCTCCTACACACACACACACACACACACACACACACACGCATGCACGCACACTTACACACACACACTTACACACACACACACCATAGATAAACAGGGTTCTGGGACAAGCCTGTTCATGGTCAGTGTAAGCGTTAAGCAGCAGCCTGTGTTGACAGGGCTGTGAAATATGGTGCTTTATGGCAGTGAGAAATCAGCTCATGAGCCCCTGAGGCCGTAAATCACATCCTATTAGGGAGGACTTTGGAGTGATGAACAAACTATGTGGAGCTTTGTTGTTGAGTGTGAGACACACTTCATACAGCTCCTCCACTGTCCAGCGGTTCAGGCTGTGGCCAAGGTAGACTCATATATTTGGCTGAGGTGTTGGACAACATTTTAATGTATCATGAGTTCATTTCATTAAAGACTGCTAATCTTCAATCTCTGTGATAATTTAATAATTTAATAAATGTTTTATTTGTATTTATTTTATTTGACATTTTTACAGTATAGGGCCCAATCCGATGTGTTGAAACACATTTCCTGTTATCACCGGGTCACTGAGTCAACCAACCAATCCAAGTTTTATAATCACTGGCAAAAAGCAATTTCACCATTTCACACATTACTGCTAAAAGAAATGCATGCAAAGAAATGCACCATACCTTCCTGGTAACTAACACAAACAAAGCTTGTGTCCACCTTAGCATGCACAGGATTACCCTATCATCATCCAATCATCATGGGGCCATGCCTGTTGGGGGTCACTGCTTGGTCCTCTTCAGTGATAAATAATTTCTCACACACACGGTATCTAGCCCTAACGAGGCCTACAGTGGTCACTCAACGGAGAGACAAAAGGAATGGCAAATGATTCATTCAGTCCATTGCTCCTCATGCATTTAATCCTGTATTTAAACAGGTAGTCTCGCTGAGATCAGGAGAGACCTGTTTACATATACAGTTTACATATACAGACGCACAGATCGTTTACAGACACACATTATACACGTGTGTCTGTAACAAAAAAAGCATTTGCAAGTGTGATTCCAAATACGTAAGTACAACCTTTTAAAATGTTGACGTGAAATAAGAGAATGTAACTTCAGATTTGTTTGGAGCTCATTCCATTTGTATTCAGCATAGTATTTAAACCAGTGTGAACAAAAGGTGCAGCTAATGTTAAAATGTCCTGTGACCTGACGTTGTAAGCACTGTATTTAAATGTAACCAGAGAGCAGAGGTAAATAGGTCGTTTTTTGCAGTAGAGCCTTATAAATAAACAACATCCAATGCTGCTCCCTTCTCCCAAATACAGGGATAGGCAACAGTCTTTTGTCAATAATGAATGAATCGCCAAACGTGTCTTCTAGAAGCGCCCGTTGCCATGGTCACTGTAAAGCAGTTGCTAATATTGCTGTAGGTAACATTAGCATGGCTGTGATGTGGAGCGGATGAAAGGGAGCCAGACCTAGCCCAGTGTCCCTCATCCGACTCTGAGATGCTTACACAGAGAGAGAGAGACTAGACCCACGATGCTCTGGACGGTTACCATGGAGACAACATCTTCTATTACCAGTAACAACCAGTTGCTATTTACTCCCATCATCATCATCTGTGTGTGCTGCTGCTGTGTGTGTGTGTGTGTGTGTGTGTGCGCCTTTTCAGCCAGATAGATGAAACCCAGAATGATGAATAATTCAAATCTTGTCTACACCTCGTTTTCATGTGATTATGAAATAATATGTTAAAATACAGATAAATAATGTCTGTATTTATTTATGCATTTATTGTTATTCGAGACAGGAAAACATATTGAATTAAATTTGACCTACAGTGATGTATACTACTATTAGTACAATATAGTAGTAATAGTATTACACTGCATACACTATAAGCTCATCCCCAGACGAATATATTCACTAATTTTATTCGTTCGCAGATACTCCCCTTTATAACTGCACACAGAAACTTCAAAATGCCTCAATATTTCAAAGTTTCCCCGCCTGTTTCTTTCCTTCGTTTTTATTTTTTTTATCAGCTATTCCCTTTGCTCCAGCGCTCTCCGGGGAGACATACTGCTCGACTGCAGAATATCAATGTGTTTTATTTGTGGGTTTTCTGGTCCTTCCATCTCCATGTCAGTTTGGATCCACCAGTGGCCTCCCACCCCGAAAACCTTCCTAGCGTAGCTAAAGTTAGCTACTAAAGTGTTTCTGCAGAGCATCCGACACTCTTTTAATCACATATTATTATTTTGTTCAAATAATAATAATTCAACAACATGTATTGTTAGGTTCAGAAGGGTTTAATTAGAGGTCACAGCCTCATAACATTAGCCGCACTGAAACCATAGCGGAATCCTTTTGGAGCCATTTCAACACCGGCTTTACATGCTGTGCCAGCTCTTGGCTCAGGTCATGGTGTGGACTTGCCATCTGACTCAGAATTGTTATGTTGGTATGCATGGCATATAACTGTGGCTGTGGCTCTCTCGTGGAGCCAAAGGTTCAAGGACGAATAGCATATACCTGTGGATATGCTACATCCCATTCTCCCAGGCTAACTAGCTAGCTAAAGAGAATAGCTTAGGTGTAGTGTACATTTTAAGCTAAAGGTTGCTAATGTTGGCTCCGGTACCTGGAGTGACATTTTCATTGATCTGTGTGAAGGTGTATGCTACATCCCGTTCTCCCGGGCCAGCTAAAGAGAATAGCTCGAGACTATAAGAACAGTTTAAGCTAAATGATGCTAATGTTGTCTGCCACCTGGAGTGGCGTTTTCAGTGTGAATTCATGCGTAGCAGAGCATGTATGCTAACGTGCTTGCTAACAGGCTATGCCCTTAGTTCTCTGCCAGTGGACCACTTTTGTTTTGTTTGCTGTTTGTGATGCTAATGCTCACAGCAGGGAATCTCAGGAGCCCAACGGCAGGTAGTGACGTATAATCTCTCATACAATCTCTGTCTGTCTAAGAGAGATCAAATTCTGTTTCAAGGAAGTCAAACTGTACATCAATTAGTTAAAATCGATGGGTTATATGAGCCTCATTAGTTTGGCTTGCAGTTTGTTGACCTTCGACCTTGTTTGAGATGTGTTCTTTGTGCACATGTCAAACCTTGACAGATGAGGTCTTTCCTGTAAACTGAGGACAATTCTTCCCACTGGTAATGACTGACATGTAAAGTGTACTACCTGACCCCTGTTCGCTGTAGTAAACAGTGTGTCGTACTGAATGTGAACTCGTAGATTCAAAGGAACAAAGAGCAGTAATTTACACACGCCTTTTACACACAGCATTGTCAAATACGTCGACTTTGATTAGATGGGATTTATTTAACGAACATTCAACAAATTGGATAATTTGCCACCACTGCCTTCTTTGAAAGGGAAATATGTGTCACAATTCCGGACTGCCTGCCTGGCCACCTACTGGGATAAAGAGAATCACCTGTTCCCCAACACATCACAGGCACCTCTCTCCTTATTGTTCTGTTACCCATTCCTCACCTGTAGATGGCAGATTCCTCGCAATTGACGGCCATTGACGGTGCGTTGTGCAAGGTAATGACGTATTTGCATGCGTCCCTGCAGGTGATTTCTCACAAGAAGCCTCCACTACTGCACAGGGAGTCCCGCCGTGATCTTGGTCGTTACCTGGGGAGACAAAAGCTCCTTTCATTCCTTTCTTATTCGAGAAGGAAGCCTGCTGTGCCCCAGACATACTGCAGCAGGTCCATTTCCTGTATCCACCCAATGACGACCATTCCTAATAAGAGCTTTTTTTAACTGTATGCACTAGATTTATGCGCAAGGTCTCTAATGTTTAAAGGAGCATTAGGCAAGATTGAGAGGAAATGCCACTAACCGACATGAATTTGAAAAGACTGACGGCAAAAAAAATATTCCCCCTGCCTTTAGCACCTCCCACCAAACGATGTCCAATCATGCTTGCGCAAATCAGCGTAGTTGGGCAGAGAAAGGCAGGCAACCAGGAAGTTTATATCGTAGAGAATTGTCCTGATTGGTAGCTACAAAACTAGCCCTGATTGGTTGTTTTTTGGCCGGCGGGTTGAACAATTTTTGACAGCCTACTACAGTCTTAAGGCACTTGTAGAATTGTATTTTTTTGCAGAACATTGGATTTACAGATAGCTGCTGGAATTTTATCAATAATTTGATAATTTTTACTTAATTATGTTACAGAAATGTTGCCTACTGCTCCTGTAAGACTGATGCTGCCGTATCTCACACTGAAGTACCTCAGACTCAATTTGCCAGCATGCAATCTTTTTCCATTTGTATTTATTATGATGATAAATCATTTTCAACACAATTTTTTTTTTCTTTGGCTGATTAAAATGCTGACTTGACCGATGATAGTTTGTACTCAACACCATGTTCTCAATTGTCTTGTCTAAACAACCGTGACCGCTTGTCTCCAACCTTGACCAGTAAGTATGGGCACGGCTAGCCGGGCAGACATCATCCAAGAATGCTACCCAATAGATCATATGCGGGGCTCATTGCAAATGGCAGTGATCCCCTCCTATGAGAACCAGGCCCTACTGCTTATCCCCTGGCTCCGACCGGCACTGTGCTGTGGCTCATCCATCACATCGTGACTGAACCCTGGGCTGAGGGCTCTCTAGCAGAGTCCCTTTAGACAGTGCATTACCGTGTATTTAATGGAGGGTTTATAAAGCACTCTTAACGCTGTCACACAAAACCTTCCGATGAATCAGCATTGCTCTGGGGGGAGAACAAAGAGCCGTGGAGCCATCCTTGGAAGGCAATATTGTTCAGTGTTTATGAGCAACATTCCATCTAGGGAGTATTTAATAATGCCTGCCTGCTTTTTTTTTGCAGGTGACATGCATGCCCGCTTTTACATTATGTACATGAGAGTGTTCTGTCAAAACAGTGTTGGACTCTAAGGAAGCTGTTTCGTTCCCAAGCCATGTGTGGCTGTGACGTGTACAGACATTTATCCAGTATCTTAGTTGAATTCAGGCTTTATGTTCAATGCCTGGATAATGCGGACCATGACTAATACGCTCCTGGTTACTCACAGGGAAGAATGTTGGCACTATAATCCTCACTTAACTCGACCGTACATCATCTCAGCAGTGGGTATTTCTCCATGGCACTCAACACTTGTAGTCATTACACGCACGTGAAACCTCATAACTGTGTCACCTGGGGAACCCTGGGTGAAAACATCTGCAGCAGGGGTGGAGACGCATGGCACGCATGGCCTCAGTTGACATCCCGGCTTGATGTGTTTCCCAACTGTCAGCTCTGGTCTGTGACTCCACTCTGAACTTGCACTTTGTTTAGCGGTACAAAAATTGTTTCTTCACATGATTTCTTCCTGGCCTTTTGCCTCGTCATTAAGTGTATTTTAGACTCTGAGGGGAGTTGTTCGGCCTAATAGGGACCCACTAAAGTTTCTGCACAGAACTCTGCCCATGACTTCATCCAGCATGAGGGGGTTTCTGTATACAACAGAAACCAAATAATACTGATCTGCTATTTGAACATCTGCTTATTTGAACGTTGAACAGCAGGAAAAATGTAACATTCCAACTTCATATATTACAGAACTTTTGCTCAAGATAAGAAAATATTATGAAAAGTCAGAAACACACAAGAAACCATTAGCCATTCCACGAACGCTAACCTGGTTAACACAGAGAGTTAAATCTGAGCTGCAAGCGGAGGTGTCTCTGGAGCATGGCGCTGTGCAGTCTGCACAGAGCAGAGCAGCCCAGACATGCTGGGCCCCCGGCCCTCCAGCACTATGGCAGACAACACACACGTACCTGGAATAAAAGGGCCCAGGCTCGTTCCACACAAACACACACACACACACACACACAGCACTGTCACCTTAACAGGTTGCCTCAGGCAACGCGGTGCTTATTGCATTTAAGCTACTCTTAACACGCAGCTACTTTACAAGGACATCAAAGAGTGTATTGTGTATAGGGTGGGGGGGAAGGGGTGCTTTTATAATAACCACTGACTTCAGGATGCGACTTTGTAACCCTGCCCTATGTAACAGGAACTGGCTTTCCATCACTGCTGGGCAGTGTGTGTGTGTGTGTGTGCGGGGGCGGTATGTATGTGTGTGTATGTGGGTCACACCCATCAACACTGGCACTGTTACCATGGGTGACCTCTGTGCCTGAGTAGAGGATAGACGGGGGGGGCGTGCTCCAGCGCTCAGTGGGAAGCAGAAACACCCCGTGTCATGCTTCCTTCCACGCTCTCCCTTAGTGACGAGAGAACACTCTCAAACATGCTTGGTCAAGGGCCAGGCCCTTGAAAATGTGACCTCATCTTACCCACAATGCCCTGGGCCGGATGCGTAATCCTTGATAATTCCTAATAGACTCTGAAAAACTTCTTAAAAGTCTAACTTGCCTGCCAGAATGGTCCCAAACGCCAGCGCTTCGTGTCCTCTGTGTATGATGGCGATGGGCTGTGGGAACCCGATGCTCGTGGTTTCTCAGAGGTTGTTCTTTATGGCTCGTTCAGATTAAAATTTGGTTTGATGGCTTAGGGCTAACACCCTAATAGAATAAAATAAAGCAATGAGCTAAATCCCTACGGCTGGCTAAAATAAGCTCAATAAATGTCACATGACATTACTTGTTACATAAATAGTGTCACAACGATGCTGTAATGCAGTATATCACGGCGGCGGTATGCTTGTACAGGACGTGAGCCGCTAACTAGTCACAAACAGTATAACTGTCTAAAATTATCAATGTTGAGATTCTGGAAGTTTCTCGTGGTTTGATTTCTTGATTTTGTTCGAGCCGTGATGGGGAGAGGAAGGGAGCTAACGCACTTCCTGTAGCACCAATAACTGATAGCGACAAACACAGACGGTTTTTAGGGACTAGTTCCCATTAGAACATTCTACATGACCCCATGGAAACTGACAACTCCTAACCGTTAACCAGATGGAAATATATGCATGTGATCTTTCCATTTACAGTTGGCGCTGTATTGGAATTGGAAAAAGTACTTTTAATGTAGTAATTTTCTGACTCAATGCCTATTATTATTTTTGCATCATTGGCAGTTGCTTAAATTAGCTTTGCTTGAATCATTACATTTAACGTCCCTCCAGGAAAAAAAAATACACCTATCAATGTTAATCCAACTCTCAAGACCAAGTTGTATTTTCTACATCCCGTGGAATAAAAGTTTTGGCACTTGCATAGGACTATGTGCACAATCCAGTATCTCTTCTTGGCGTTCTCATTAATCATTCAAAATGAGGTGACAGACGGTACTTATCGGTCTTTGTTAACGGTGTCAGTCGTCAAATTGTTACACGCAATCAAAATAGGTCGAGCTAGTTCGGCGACTTCGTGGCAGTTAATTGCCTTCAAGAACACTTGTTTCCACGCCAGCTTTTGTCTGTCTTGCTCAATCGGTTGTAGTAATGTGACTCGAGAGCAGCGCAGTCAGCACTACTCTGAGCAGTAACGACATTCAGCATTGAGGTCATGACACCACCACTGACCAATCGGAAGACGGCACGGGAAGCCCTGGTGACTAACAGCTGCTCTGCCAACCGAACAGCATTTCCATGACGTCCCCAGGAAGTATCCATGGAGGGTGAGGAGAAGACAAAAGCCAACCTCAAGCCAGGACATGGTTTGGTGTCATCTGCGCAATCTGTACCTCCTGTATGACGTACGGGTTGCACAATCTGTACTTCCTGTATGATGTACGGGCCGCCCAATCTGTACTTCCTGTATGATGTACGGGCCGCCCAATCTGTACTTCCTGTGTGATCCGTACTACCATGTATACTGCAAAGACTAACGCATTATAACAGCACTGTGATCGGTTGGTATCTGGTTGGCTCTGCTTTTCCATGTTGAATGAGCAGAGCAGGCTAGCCACAGGCTTCCACATAACACAATAATAATACCATGCCAATCTAATCATATAATAATAAGTCAAACCCTGATGTCTACCTGCATGCATCCTGGAGCGAGACGCGTCAACCCGCTCATTGAGTACATGTCTCACGCTAAGTCGCTGTGAATAAAAGAATGAGTAAATAGTGACACAAGCACACGACAGCATTGGTGGCTTACGTATAGAACTTTTTTTTCAGCCAAGTGGGAGACTGTGAGTGTGTAGCGCGAGCAGATGGTGCGGAGGGTCAAACTAGTGGCGCTGATGACAGGCTACCTGTGTCACGGTGACCTCGCTGTCACAACCACCTGTTCACCTGAGTTGTCAACCACCGCAATGACAGCAGATGTGTGTGCGCGTTTGGGTGTATAGGAATGCATGCACACACACACACACACACACGTACGTACTCACACACGTACGCAGGCACGCACGTACGCACGCACGCACACAAACACACAAACACACAAAGTCCCCACAAGGATATGAAAACAATACACATGCACACAGTGAAGGGTAGGTCAACCTCTATTTCATTCTGGGACCTTCGAGGCGGACGGACCACCGTATCAATGCATCATGAAAAATAGCTCTCATTGTTCCACTTGCATGTTTTAGCACTACAGTTGCTAAGCGGTTGCTCCATCTCGCTCTCCCCTCTCTCTCTCTCTCTCTCTTCTCTCTCTCTCTCTCTCTCTCCTCTCTCTCTCTCCCCTTCCTCTCTAGGGTCTGGCTCCGCAAACGCCATCCCGGTACACACGGTACCTCCCATAAAGTCTGGCAGTGCGGAGGAAGAATGACGCATACTCCGCATGAATCATACGAGGACCGCCAAGAGGACAAAGTGGGGCTTATTTCACCTCATCAAATCTAGCCCCCTCCTCTGAATGAAATCACCCTTCAAACCATTTTTTTTGTGGTTGATGGATTATTTATTCTTTCAAATTTAGGCACTCAGCTCTGCGGCGACGGCGGCCAAGCGAGGGCCACGGAGGTCCCGGCGCCCAGAACAGAGGGGCATTGATGAGTACGGAGTGGACTCGCGGTGCCCGTGTCCAGGCTGGTGATTTTTTTTCAGTTAGCGAATGTTTGCCCAACACGTAATTTCAACATTGATGCAAGGCAGCAGTGGGTAGAAATGAACTCACCTGTTCCGCAATGTACACACACACACACACACACACACACTCTGCCTCAAACACACACCCATGCACCTAAGCACACACGCATTCTGCCCCAAACACACACACACACACACTCTGCACTAAACACACACACACATACACACAACCACACACTCTGCCCCGAACACACACACACACGCACGCACACATACCTACACACACATCTCTTCGAGACATAATAAGTATGTTTATCCAGCTTGGTAAAGAGCAGGGCCGGCCTCCCTTTCCTTCCCTGCTCCATGTGTGAAAGGTGGAAGGAGACCGGAGCGTTTCCTCTCTGCAGCCTCAGACTCTGGCCTCAGACTCTGGCCTCAGCGGGCTGCGGTTCTCCTGGGGAGCCAGGGGCCAGACTGGCAGAGCATAAAGTAGTGACTGCAGAGTCTGGGAAACACACAGGGGCCCCACGACCTGCTGCCAAACACAACACAGGAGACGCTGACTCTCAAAGGCACACACACCTCAGGTAAGTCACTGACTCACTCACTCACTCACTCATGTTCACATATACACACTGATGCACACACACACACACACACACACACACACACACTCACTCACTCATGTTCACATATACACACTGATGCACACACACACACACACACACACACACACACACACACACACACACACACACACACACACACACACACACACACACACACCTCGTCCAGCCTTTTCCTGACCAGGCACTAAATCACTACGGCTACACATCCATGTTGAAAACTGTATGAGGTCAGATGCAAGTAACAAAAGGCCAACCCTGGATGTG
>OOFB01011043.1:0-12749 GCA_900323305.1 Trachyrincus murrayi | reverse complement strand
GGGCGACGTGTAGCCCCCCCCCCCCCCGACCAGATTAATAACCCAGAAGAAGAGATGGTTTGTGTCTTCTAACGCATGCATTGAGAGCGATGCCCGGTCACACATCCCCGGGGAATAACTAGGACATGCAAGGATGTATTAAAACAACGAGATCAGAACACGAGGAAGGAGTTTCTCGGCTAAAAGATGAAAATAGTTGGCAACGTGAACTACTTGACCGCTGCCTGGAGTCCCCGGGTTCTCCTGGACAGAGCAGGTTGGTGTTTGCTCATTTGGGTTGAGTGTACTTCCATCTTCTCAAAAGCTCTCTGGTGTTTCAAACGGCGATTAAAGGTTGGATGATTGTGGCATCACATGTGATCTGTGACCAGGGCCGGTGTTGTGACTGACAGCTCCCTGCTTAGGACGGGCTCCCTAAGCTAATGAGCATACTCACATGTCAAAATGTTAAAGGCTGCCCATTATTTAAGCTACCTAAACTTTTGGGGGGACCCTAGGCAAATACCCAAGAGCCAACGCTGTCTGTGACCTCGGCTTGCGCGTATGCTCACTGTCCGTCATCTTCTTTAATGTTTTTCTGTGTCTGTTTCCATTGTTCCTGTAGAGGTTCTTCAGCACCCTGCCTCGAGAGAGGAGGTTTCCCCCAGTCTGGCCCGGGAGGAGCCAGAGACTCCACACATGAAAGTCAAAGAGGAGCTGGAGGAGGTGTGGATCAGCCGTGAGGGAGACGGGCTTCAAGAGCCGGAGGAAGCGGACGGCACCCGGTGCCCGTCCTCCGCTGTTCCCGTGAAGAGAGAAGACGACGGGGAACACGCCCTGTCTTCACTTCTCGATCGAACAGAGGCAGAACCGCTGGCCTGGGACTCTGAGCCATACATAAAACCAGAACCGCAGTCACCTCTGTCTTGCGCATCGAGCAAGTACACGCATGTGAAGGAGGACCCAGGTGAAGAGAACTGTGCCGGGTCAGAAGAACCGCTTGGCGGCTTTGTTCCAGCCGGGGATTCTAAAGTGGGGATCGGACGAGCCAAGTTCATTGAAAAACTATTCCGTTGCTCGGTCTGTGAACTCGAATGCGTTTCAAAAGCTCATCTCAGAACACACATGAGAGTGCACACGGGAGAACGGCCGTACGCTTGCTCCGTCTGTGGGAAAGCATACACCACTAAAGGCTGTCTCAACAGACACCATCAGAGCATCCACTGCGGAGACCGACCTTTTCACTGCAAGTTCTGCGCGTTCAGCTTCACGGTCAAGTCGGGTCTGGACAGACACCTTCGAGTCCACACCGGGGAGAGACCTTACGCTTGCTCATTCTGTGGCCTAAGGTTTTCTCAGAGTGGCAATCTGACAAAGCATATAAACGTCCACCATAGAATAACTTCGCTGAAATGTAAAATTAAAGCATGATTTGCTTTCTGACCACTAAATGGAAGAATAGATCACTGTACTCTATATATTTTTGTATTGTATTGTGCACCATATGTTTAAAAGGTGAGGGCTCCCAGTTGCTCAACTGTTACGCCAACTGACTTTCTTTTGACATTTTGTTATTGGTTCTCCGGGTTCTATTGTACAACAAAAGTGTCACAAGAGACTGGAAATTGGGGGGCTATTTAGCCCTGTACCATCCCCCTCTCACAACCCAACAAAATAACAATGCAGATGTGACCTAGCCATTTACTGTTTTTGCTTTTTTCTGAATTATTTCCACCATTCTTAATGGTGTGTTGGAAGGGTTCAAATATTGGCCCTAGATCAACATTTTAACATGCTATGTCTTATAACCTAAACATGGGTTGTTTGTTTACACTGAAAAGTACATGTTATTTATTCCTGCTTTTAAAGTATGTATCATGTATTGCCTTTTAAGTATAAACCTTTAAATAACTGCAAACGTGTATCCTCTTGTCCATTTCATTTTTGTGTGGGGTTTTATACAAACAATAGACAATGTAGGTGGAAATATGAACGAATGAATATCAACCTCAATGAACATCATGCATCACACAACACAAAGGTGCTCCGCCACTATGTCACGTGTGTGCGACTCAGACGAGTTCCACGGTGTCCGGAAGTTCCGAGGTGTTTTGAACGCAGCACGGCGCCGGCGCCTGCAACGCGACGGACGGCCAGCAGGCGGCAGCAGGCGGACCCACAAGTCTCCCACTCGAGACATGTGGCCGAGACTTTTTGAAAGCTACATTTTGAGTTTTGGGCGAAAAGAAATCGCGAAAGAAGTCACAGTTCACCCCCGTACCCCCCGAGCAGGAGCTTGGCCCCACACTGTGAACGGCGCAGGAGTCCGGCGGAGCAGACCAACCCGCAAGGCGTTCGGTGAGTTAGACGGACGAGACGCCGAGCGGTGGCGCGGCTAGCAGGGCTAGCACGGCTAGCTGGTAGCGTGCTAACGCGACGTGTGCAGGGGGGGGGGGGGTCGACTGTTGGCTCGGGCAGCTAGCGATTAGCTACATTTGGCCGTGGTCGCTAGCCTGTTTTATGACCTTCAATTGAGCCGGCGGGGCTAACATTAGACACCTGTTAGCCGCGGGGGCTAATTCACTGGGTCAAAGCTCACTAGCTAACCATGCTATGTTTTTAGCTAGCGCTAGCACTGAAGCCAACAAAACAACCGCCGTGTTGTCATCGTCGTCGTGTTGGCACCGGCACGCAACGTTCGTTTTTTTTGTCAACTCGGTCGGGACTGAGTTAGTGACTCTAAAGTACCAGATTACACCCACACGAAACTTTTGTCCTCCCCGACCAGCGGAGCTGTTGGCCCCGCACACGCCGTGCGGTCCACGCCGCACTAGCCCCGTGCTGATCGATGCACTTAGTGACTTCGTGTTTCTATCTCCACGCTTCAGAGTTGCCCTGTCAGCTGCAGCAGAGCTCACGTGTTGAATGGAGACTCTACACATGTTCACATGTTTACTGTGGTTCAAAGACACATGTCTACATGTTTACTGTGGTCCAAACCCTCCAGATCTGCACACAAGTTTTTTTTTGACTAGAGTATGTTAGAAGTGTTTTTTTTTTTTTTTGGTGTCTCAAGTTGCACTGGAGTTTTAACATTTCAATGTTAAATTAACAATTTAAAGATAAAACAACAACAACCCTGGATATTCGTGCATTCGTTTAATCAATTAAATTGTGTTTTGATGGAGGCCTGTTGCGTGAACTCTCCTACGTCATATAGGCCCAGGGTGCTGCCAGATACACCATGCCCTCACTATGGATGACGTGTGATGTGGCCATGTACACAACTGAAATCATGAGGTCATTGTCCACTACAGGGATGTATTCTTAATGGGTGGGCGATGAGGAGATTTAAATTGAGTTTTGGATTTGACATAGACACGGTGCATGTTCACACAATGTAGACACGCTCTACTGTGAGTCAGTAGTTTCCAACAGGTGTGCCACACGGCAAGTTCAAGTTAAAATCCCAATCCTGACGCCCAGTGACGCCAGCGAGCAAAAAAGAAAAATCTCAGGTTCCAGCTGAGAAATGTCTTTTTGTTTAATTTAACAGCTGTGTGCTGTGCTGCATTAAGTTTCACGTAAAAGTTTGTTTTCATGTTGGAATCTCGTGATTTGAGAAACCCACTGTTGGAACGCACCACCTACCCGGGCCAGTCAAACTTCCACTGGCCGAACATGCGTTTCAAAAGCAAGTTTGAAAAAAGAGTGACTACATTGGGTCAAGTCGAGCTACTATGCCGACGAGCACTAACCGTAGCCTGGCAGGAAAACATCAACTGGTAATATACAAAATGCATGCAGAGTTGTGGGCATGTGTTGATACTAGGGCGGTGGTTTATTTTCAATGCAGGCTGATGCTGAAAACATGTCTTTAATGCATCATACATGGACTGTTCAAATCTATCAGCCATTGGCTGGTGGCAGGTGATCATTTTGGACCCTGCCTAGGAGAACTGATTCATCCAGACAGTTCCTGATCGCACCCCCTCTGCAATCGACCTTCAGGTTTAAACTTTAACCCGTCCTCTTGGAACACGTCCTTGGCCTGGAGCTTTGGCGGCTCCTGAGCTGTCCACTTGGTGGGGCGAGGGAGCGGATTCATGCTGGAAAAATGTTTCCACACAGGCGGTGGTGTGTGTGGAGCTTCGTCTGGACAGCGGTTGATGTTGATGGCCGAGAGCGGGTTAAGCTTCTCGGATGCTTATAGTATTAACACCACGGTGTGAGGCGCTTTTAATATACAACATCGCTCATTATGATGTTCATACACAATGACTACGATACTAGCTTAAAAAAAAGTATCACAAAGTTGGCGTGGGTTGTAAGACAAGCAAGTTTCTCCACCAAAGTTCTCATCTCAAATGGATTTTGGAGAAGAGATCTTATTGAATATGGGGGCAGCTGAAGTCCTGTGTCATGAGTCGCCGCGTTCATCATCGTCAATGTCAACGTCAACGTCAGGTGTCCCCGCTCCACCACCGACTGGCTCTGCTTCGGGCGATAAATGAATCGCCCTTTAGGCATCAGATTCAAGGATGCTGATTGGCTAAATGTATGTTGCTGTGTGCTTACCTTGTGTCAGCAACTGGCTGCGCTGCTGCACTGACTGGGCGATGTTTCTATCGCCCCGAAAGAGATATTCAGATCGCTAATTTCCTCCCAAACATAATAATTTTATATATTACACATGCATTTTAAACACATGCACACTTAAAATATGTAATTATTGTTTATTTTACTATGTACCAAGCTTACCCAGAAGGCCTCAGTCATCAGTGATGCTAAGCAACAGTGTGCAGACCATTGATTGGTCAGTAGCCAAAATTAAATAAATATACACCCTTGGTCAAACCGCAACCACAGTATAGTCCACATACAACATCTGTGTTCACTTTTACACCAACAAATAAAACCAACATGGTCATATGTTTTGTAATATTTTGTAATTTGCAGCAAATGTTTTCAGCAATCAATGTTTTTGCGTTGTTTCTTTTCGCATTCCGTCTTTTTCTCAAACATAATTGATTCCACTCTGTTTCTGCGCTTTCCAAGATTGACCATTGATGATCATTAATACACAACAACCAGCTGCTGACCGATGAGTAACGCTTATACTCATCACAGGGGACTCTAGTGTTGTGTGCTGTGCCATTGTGCCATGCTACTTTACCAATTTGATGGCTGTGGTTAATATCCGTAGGATTCAGAAGTCATTGCTGGAAGGCTAGGTTACCATTGGAAACACACAGGAAGAGATACAGAGTTGGACACTGTCGGTACTGGTAGCGAGGAGCTCAAAGTCATGTTTTTTTATACGTAGTTTAGTTTATGACCATGATCATTGAGCGGCTATGGATTCAATTAGGCCTTTTATTCCAGGTTCTGGCACTGTCCCCAAGCCACATTTGTCGAGGGGTGTGTGGGGGGGATGCTCTGTATCCATAACAGTAGTGAAAGGGTGTTATTGTTGTATGTGTACTGCAGACGGGACCATTTGCTGCCAGTTGCTGTGCCTGGTTCAAACTGACTGAACAGTTGTTTCTGCTTCGTGCCCTTCCCGTCTTCAGGGCATGGCCAGATCTGTTTGTTTGAGTGCAGGACATTTGCCCCATGTTTCTGGTTTATTCTGGTCTAAATTGTCTCGCTTTATTTCATTACTGAATCCAGAATCCAGTCTGTTTATGCTCTGAAGACAACGAGGCTCAGATCTCATTAAGGCCTACTCATTTCATATGGCTTTCTGCTGTAGAGAAGACTAAAGGCAGCACATCCACACTCATTACGCAAGTTAACAAAGCCTCAATAACATTAGCCACCAACGACCCTAGTTTTTCCACTACCGTAGACATTCATAGTTCTATTCACTGTTTATTCATTTAGCAGACACTTAAATCAAGAGACTTCTCTTCTCGAGGATGCCGACATTGATTCGGGGTTCGAACCCTGAACGCTTTGACCGGGAGTCAAATACCTTAACCACTAGACTAACCCGAGCTCCCGCTCCATTGGGCCCCAGACACAAAGCAAGCCTGCCCCTGTGTTTGCTTTGCGTGTCTGTCAGCCCGGCGGGGGAAGCTCCGGTCGTTCCTCCGCTGTGCTTCAGATTCAACTCGTCTGGCGGAGAGATCAGAGTCTGCACTCGTCGGTTCCTCTTTAGGACGAGTGCCAACAGAAACATGTGAAGGAAGGCCAACACACACGGAAGACAGACAGGCCTAATCACTTAAACTCTAATCCTTTCATTTTACTCTTCCTTCCTCATTTGTATTTTGTTACGCCATTACTGTTGAGCATAACACGACATGCCGGGGCCTCGGGCTAGTCCATCACCTAACCGGCAGGATGTTGGAGTAACACTCGAAACGTGCTGTCAACCAAGAACCCTTTTGACAGACGCCTAGTTTTGTCTGCGGTTTCATATCCGAGCCTCGAGCGTCAGGTGAACTCAACGAGAGAACGACCCGGTCGTGAGCATCAGGTGAACTCAACGAGAGAACGACCCGGTCGTGAGCATCAGGTGAACTCAACGAGAGAACGACCCGGTCGTGGTGAATGTTTCAAGGCCATGGATAAAACGGCAGTGCAAGTCAAAGGCCTATGAAAAGGCCTGTTGTGTCGTGTAAACTGTTGTCAAACTGTTAATTTGCAATTCTCTCTCTCTTTGTGTGCGTGTGTTTTTTTTTTTTCTTTCTTATCTAGCGGTCATCAGCCAGGTGGTCGGCGATGACTGGTTCTGGAGATGGTGAGTGACCGGTGTCATTTCGGACAACGTAACCCTGACCCCTAACACGCCAGGTTAAACACAGTGGTGTAATGCTGGACACGGTGGCAATGTTTTAGGCCGTCATCTGTTCCAACTTTATTCTGTGTTGTATCTATTCTCCTCTATTATGTGAATTGATATGCTGCTGGAAACCCTAAATTTCCTTTGGGATCAATAACTGAGTTGTCCATCTACCTAGTATAGATACTGTTTTAAAAGAGTGTGTGTGTGTGTGTGTGTGTGTGTGTGTGTGTGTGTGCAGGTAGCCAGCGGTGTCCCGATCCATCAGAGGAGGAAGAGGAGGAGGAGGAGGTGGAGCGATGCCCCATCTGCCTGGGGGTCCTTCCAGGGGCTGTCCTTGCCATGCCCGACAGCTGCACCCACCTCTTCTGCCTCGAGTGTCTTCTCACATGGGCTGAGGTCGGCGGAGTATTCCATTTAAACTGTACAGCTCGACTCTGATGTTATTGTCACACTTAAAGTCTTTTTTTTGACTTTGACTATGCACACTGGATGTCAACAACACTAAAACCGACCTAAATTGAAGCAAATAACGCATTTGGGTGACCAGGGACTTTGAGACAATATCGTTGAATAAGTCCCTGCTGTATTTGTAGTTATGGTTCGTTCCAATGCATGCATTCTGTTGTTTCTACAGTTACAAGTGATAACAACAACAACACCTTTTAGCAATAAGTGGCGCTGCCGTGTGTCTTGCGTGCCCGCGGCGTGTTATTTACCAACAGTTTGTTGTTGTGAACAGTCCCAGACGGTTCCTTCCTGTCCAGTGGACAGACAGCCTTTCCATAACGTTTACATGTGGGACCACCCTCGGGGTCCCACATGTGGGACCACCCTCGGGGCCTGTGTTCAGGTAAGGCTTTGTTGTGAAGCAGACCACACTGTTCTTATTCCCTGTCTTATTATTCTTCTGCCTCATTTTCTGTAACTATGTCCTCCTCCACACTAAATCAATGCCAAGAAGTCTGGCATATATCAGTGCAGTGCACTTATATTTATATAGTGAAAATATTGTGTACTTTTCTGATTATTAATTTGTTAAATATTATTTATAATACTATTTTGATGCACAGTTCAGAAACTTGGTATATGGGCCATACTTGACGTGCTGAAAATGTTTTGCCTGCGATTTAATTAGAAATTGCCGAGATATGCGCAAAAGAAATCAGCCGACATTATTCAGTCAAAAGAGTGGCCCAGTGACTTGAAGTTTAGCGTGCTAGTGTATAAGCCTTGCTGGCATTAGCATGCTCATGGAGAAGAACTGGCCCAGACGCAACCACATGTGGTTTCTTCAGAAAATGCACATCTCTAGTTTGTATTGCCGCTCTCCCTTCACCGCTGTCCTCTTGTAAGAGGACATCTTGTAAGAAGCATCTCTCTGCCTCTAGTGACTCACTGCTTATAATTCTGAGTGTTTAAAGTTGTGCTTTTATTCACGTTAAAGCTTTTTGAGAAGGTGCTATACAAAACATGTAGTGTTGTTATTGGGTGGCTCGTGTGCCTCGTAGCGACCCAGGTTTGGCTCCGGCCTGCGGTCATATGCTCCCTCTTATTCAACACTCTGCTGTCCATAAGAGGCATAAAAGCCCATAAAATCCATCCTAAGTTTGTTATTAAATATTCAGCATGTACCAATATATTGGCCTACTCTGGCTATCCATTTTTATGTCTTTTTATATATATATATTTTTTTCCTCTTGGCAATCCATCGGTTCATACTCTATACTTGTGTATATATTGTTTCCAAAATAAAAGTACCCGGTGTGTATTGTGTTGTTCCCAGGTGCCAGTGAGGAAGCGAGCCAGCCAACCAGAATCGGAGAGATGCTTGTGCAGGAATCCAGAAGCCAGCCTTTGTTTGAAGTCAGTATAAACTGTTATATAAACCAGCATTAACATTTTAGTAATACAATGACACAAACTGGAACAACTGGAGCTTGTTTTTGTTTCCTGCAGAAGTAAACAAGGAAGGAGAGTGCGGAGGCAGAGTGCAGAGAGAGCGTCTGATGGCAAAACAAAAGGACTCGTGAGGAAATGTGAGTTCTCGCCAGTTGACGTCATCGTGAACATTGTGCTTGTTGTGCTTCCATTTGTTGACATGTAACTCGCCTCTCCAGGTAGCGACGAGGATCCATCTTCAATGAACAGGAAAAAGGTTGGGCTTGTGTTTTTGTATTATATACTGTGTGTGTGTGTGTGTGTGTGTGTGTGTGTGTGTGTGTGTGTGTGTGTGTGTGTGTGTGTGTGTGTGTGTGTGTGTGTGTGTGTGTGTGTGTGTGTGTGTGTGTCTATTCACTATACCTTCACGGAGACGAGCAGTCCCAGATAGTGGTTGAGCAGTCGGTGTGTAAATGAGACGGCTGAGCTGCTTTGGCGTCTTTAAAAGACGACCGGACCAATCACAACCTTCAGACTTGCTTTATGGGCGTATGTTTAATGACCTCGTCGACAAGTCTCCAGAGCACTTCCTGTGTACGTTACACCCATGTATTTTTTTATAAATGGCCGCTTTAAGCTGCTCCTCTAGCTTCCTACGTATTGGGACAGTGGGTACAATAGCGAGGAGCACGTTTAGGAGGTGAGGGCGAGTGTACTGCACTCTGTAGAGCGACTGCTGGAACTCGCCCCGTGCGTTGGCAGGTCTGGCCGATCTGCCGCGTTCCTGCCACATTTACACCCAGGCTCTGTGTCTCTTAACCCCCTCCCCAGGTGAGAGGAACCCGATGCCCCGTCTGGGCTCCAGCTCAGCTCGCTCCTATACAGGGCTCGCTCACACAGGACATGTAAGTATAGCCAACACCTCCGCCCGACCGCACCCCCACCCCTAGTCACCATGGAAACGCAAACCCTGCCAGTTCCCGTCGGCAGAGCGTTGCCGAGGCCAGGTCTTTTTTTAATTCCACTTGAAGGAGATTAATTTGACACCGTTACAGTTCTAACCCGGGAGTAGGCTAGTCAATGATACCGAAGGGTTATTGATACACAATAAAGACATCTATCAAACACTGAGAGAAATCACGGAGAGAAATTATCAAAACAAAAAAAACATGATGTTCTGGTCACAAGAAAGCAGAAGTTTTCTTGTACTTAAGTATTTCTCAGATATTTCCCCCCACATATCCCATGTTAAGATGTTAGAACAAACCCAGGTGTAGCACATGAGACAAACTACTGGTCTGCTGTCCGTGCACCAGTATAGACCACCGTGTGATTAGCATATTGGTCGGGGGGGCGGGGCATCACGTTTTGTGTTCACGCCCCACTCGGTGACTGTGGTTGGTTACTCTTCTGTGTGTTGTCGTCCCTGTAGCACAGAACCTCTGTGGGTAACAGAGGAGCTGGCCAGAGGACCCGAGGCAGGCCGGTGTAAACGACAGCTTCAGGACTGTCCGTGGCTGGGCTCCGCGGCCCTCATACCTGCTACCGGCTCCACCAGGTAAGGCCTGCCTCCTCCCCTTTTAAAGTGGAACGCAAACAAAATAGGAAGTGAAGGTTAAAAACTCTTAAAACACATTCTGTCATGTGGACGCTAACTAGCTAATGCTACATGGTTCTAGCAGCGTAGAGAAATCTCTATTCTGTTTTTTTCTCAAAAAGTGAGGTGCTTTTTGAAGCATCCACCAAATGGCAAGTGTCCTAGCAGGGGAAACGTGGGTGGAGGTCAAAAGATGACTTCCTGGTTAGATTAGGTGTGCCAGTGCACCAATATAGACTAAACTTTAAACAGCACTTTTAGACAAACAATAACTTCAGACAAACGATTCATTTAGGCAAACAGTACACTCAAAGCAGCTGCTATTTTTGTATGCTATACAAATTAAGATGAATTACACAGTGAAGCACTGCACAAAACGTAATCCATACTGTCGATTCCTGTGGCCTTGTGTTGCTGTTTCCAGGCAGAGATTTCCTACGTCAAACTGGAACCATTGTCCATTTCAGTCATCCCCCGTCACCTTCGACTTCAGCTCCGCTACGTCCTTTGGTCCCGGTCATTTTGGTGAGTGTCGTACCTTCATCTGATCTATCTATTATCAATCTGTTATTATCCAGATATTGATATTCAGAGTGGCTTTCAACATGTCATATTGGATGAAGTTATATATGTACTCATGGTTTATTAGTATTGTTATATGGCTAATACCAAGACCTAACGTATCATCACATGAATACATGTCTACTGTGATGTTTGAGCAGGATGTGAAACATCTCACAACCGCTCACAATCTTCCCTGCCTCCCTGCAGTATTTCAGGGGCGTGTCTGCGCCGTCACATGCCCCAAGGGCGGCGACAAGCGGGGGGGCCGGGCCTCGGGGTCCAAAGCCCCCCCGAAGCAGGCGGCGCCCTCCCGCCGCTCGGGACGCAACAGCCGGGCCCAGGAAGAGGCCCCCGTGTCGGACCCCGCCTCCTCCCCGCCCTCGACGCCGAACCCGGCCGACTCCGACTCCTCGTCCTCGGGGGCCCCGGCCAAGCCCGGCAGGACGGCCCAGGGGCCCGGCAAGAGGAAGGGCAGGAAAGCTCCGAACCGCAAGGCGGTGAAGAAGGGGAAAGGCCCCACCAAGGGTAAGGTCTCCGCCCCGGTGCTGAGCACCCCCTCGGCCAGCGAGGAGGAGGAGGAGCAGCAGCAGCAGGAGGACGACGACGACGACGAAGGGGGAAACAAGGAGGAAGAGGAGAAAGAGGAAGACGCTGGTGTGAATTCGCCCCAGAGGCCAGAGTCGGAGCACTCTGACGTGGAAGGAAGCCCCGAGATGAGACCGCCTCCCAGCCCTGGGAGTCCGGAGCTCCCGTCCAACAACGTGGAGACCCCTGACGAAGAGGAGGAGGAGGAGGAGGTGGGGGGTAGCCTCCTGGGGGAGAAACAGGATGAGGAACCAGAGGAGATGGAGAGGGAGGAGAACGAGGGGGAGGACAGCCAACCGTTGCCAACGAGCTCTCCTCCACACAGCCCTGAAGTCTTCTCCAGGGACGACCAGCAGAAGGAGGAGGAAGAGGAGGAGCCAGTGGGCAGCCCGGCGTCTGAAGGCGCGAAGGATTCCCAAGGGGGGAGGAATTCCCGGCTGCCCTCCGACTCTCACAGCGGCTCACCGGGAAGCCCCCCTTCGCCGGGGTCCGACTCGGACGGACCGGACGAGACGGACGCCACCGCGGCCGCAGAGGTCAGGCGCGAGATGCCGACAGACGAGGAGTTGAAGGAGGAGCGGGCCGACGGATCTCCTCACCCCGATTCACCCCCCTCCACCGGGGAGTCAGCGCCCAAGATTGCCAGCACAGAGGTTGGGGCGTCGGGGGAGAAGACCGACGACGGACCCTCTGACGACGACACCAACGTGGTGCCCATGGACTGCAGCTCGCCCAGCAGTCCGCCTGCCGACGCCACCGCCGCCGCCGCCACCGACCTGAAGAAGCAGTCCGCCTCCCCGAGCAGCGCGGACCACGCTGCTTCCCCCGGTGCCGGGGCGGCCCAGCGGGCGGGCGAGCGGGAGAAGAGCCAGGAGAGGAAGAACGGGCGGCAGCGGCGGACGCGTTTCCACTCGCCCACCTCCACCTGGTCCCCCAAGAGGGAGTCCAGGCAGGACCCGTCGTTCAGGCGCTCCCGCAGCCCCGCCACGGACGGCAGCCCGCCCTCCCGGCGCTCCTCCCGCCCCCGCAGCCGAGACCGGGAACGGGACCACGCCAGGAGGGACCGCAGCCGCGACCGTAAGAGGAGGCGGTCCAGGACGCGCTCCCGTTCCAGATCCAGGTCCCGCTCTCGATCCGGGTCCCGATCGCGGACCAGAGCCCACCGGCGGGGCTCCAGCCCGGACCGGCCCGCCTCCAGAGAGCACTCCCCCCAGCGGAGGGACCGGGGGGGGCGGGGCGCCGCCGGGTGGAGGGGCGGTCAGGGCGGCGACTCCTGGAGAAGCGGCGGGGGCAACTCTGAGAACGGCGCGGCCGCCGACGCCTCCCCCGAGCGCCCGTTCCGCACCAGCAACC